>NW_015148976.1:1444143-1462263 GCF_001465965.1 Polistes dominula
CTAAAAAAAAAGAAAGGAAAAAGTGTTTCCATTTATTACAGTCGACTTTATAAATGATTGAAGCTCTTTCGAAAAATACAAAAAATAAAAATCTAACATAAACGTTCGATCGCAATAATATAATTAGTTATTATAAAAATAAAATAAGCCGAAGAATTGTTTTAAAATGAATCGAAAGCGTTCAAAGATACACTTGCATCGCCACACAGAAAAAAAGCAAAAAACTTTTGGTTTTATATTTATATATATATATAATATATAATATATATGTAATTAAGATGTCAAAAGGAGAATGAAAGGAACAAGAACAAAAATTAAATCCAATAAAAATAATGACAGAAAAAATATAAAGAGAAGGAGAGAGAGAGGGAGAGAAAGAGAGAGAAGAAGAAGCAGAAGCAGAAGAAGAAGGAATGAGAGAAAGAGAAAGAGAGAGAGAAAGAACATTTTTATAAATTATTCGAATTTAAGTTAAAATCGAAAAGATGTTGCATTTGCAATATAAAAATAATGATTATTAGATACAACGATTTAGAAATAACAAATAAACAATTTTATTTTCAAGGTCCTTGTAATTTCCTTCTTTCTTCACATTTATTTTATTTTATTTTTTTATTATAAGACGACGACGAGAGATTGTAACATGAATCGATTGGACACGTTTCATTTTGTTAGATACTTATGTTCATTCTCTTCTCTCTCTTTCTCTTTCTCTTTCTCTTTCTATCTGTCTGTCTGTCTGTCTGTCTCTCTCTCTCTTTATTTCTTTCTCTCTATTTTAACTTGTTCCATCGTCTTTGCTTGGAAACTCCGTTGGTGGTGATATTGGTTGTGTCTTCCAGCAAATATCTCGCGAATAGATGAATGACAAAAGAAAAGTTCACAAAAAAAGTAAAAAACAAAAAGAATGAAAGAAAAAAAAAACACCTAAAACAACCCAATTTTTTCTCTTTCTTTCACTTTCCTTTTCTTCTTTTTAAATTTTGTTTTTTTCGTGCATTGACGTTAGATAATAGTAGCAGTAGCAGTAGTAGTAGTAGTAGTAGTAGTAGTAGTAGAAGTAGCAGTAGTAATAGCAGTAATAATAGTAATAGTAGTAGTAATAGTCGTCGTTGTCGTCGTCATAGAAAATGAATTGTTTTTTTTTAGTTATTGTTATTAAATGTCGTTTTTAAATGGGGTTTCTTTTCATCATCATCATTGATCGGGACTTACCGCTCCGGGATAGGAGACAGGGGTGGAAGCGTGAAGGGCAAGGGGCCCCACGAGGGCAGGGGGCATCTTGTTGTGTATCGCACTCCCAGCTGATACTATCTGGGCGCTCGACATGCTCGACATTGTCTGGAGAGCCTTCTCCTTGGCGGCATGATCCTGACAAATTTCCACACCACGTATTAACTACTACGTATTGTCGAAAAATTATTAAACCCCGTGATTTTTTTCTTTTTTTTTCTTTTTTGTATCAGGGGTAAAAGACCAAAGTATCGCAAGTTTGTTTCTACCATAAGTAAATTGATGTATCTTTTAACTTGTTTATATTTTTCTCTCTCTCTTTTATCCTTGTTATTTCATTCTTGATTATACGTGTCGTGTTTTATATTTTGCATTGTCAAATATTGGCCCGATAGATAAATGTCTTTTTTATTTTTTTTTTTTGTGGAGGAATAAATTTTATGAGGATATTATTTCTTTTTTTTTTGTTTTGCTATATTAAGAGTGTAGATTAATATTATAATTTTATGCATACAATTTATTATAATTTATTTTAATGTTAATCTATTCGTTAGAATGTATTATAATTATTATACTTTTATAGATGCCTCTTCTGGGCTGGCTCGCCGAAATATTTTCAATATTTTATTTTGAAAAATTCTAATCTCTCCCTTCAAATTTAATTGTGGATATCGATTAAATAATTTTTTCTTCTTTTTTTTTGTCTCCTTTTTATCAAGTTATGCACAGCGTTATCATTGCAGTTGATTGGAATGAACGACGACGACGAATGCGAATTAGCTAACGATAGAAATTTACCATTAATTTCGGGTTCGATGATTTTCGTACGAGGGATCTCGATTTTAATCATGGTCGACTAAAATAGCTGACGAATTAAACGACTGAAATGAGAGAAAGAGAAAGAGAGAAAGAGAGAAAGAAAGAAAGAGAGAAAGAGAGAGAGAGAAAAGCATGATAGTCATAGTGTTCGAAAAACTGCCATTCCCCCAAAACAGGGATTTTCAATTTCGTTCATAAATCCATAATAGAGGACTCGATGTTGGCGTTTGGTGCTTGGAATAAAAGCGTGTTCTATAAAAGGTAGACACGAAACACGAAGAATTCATCGATCGTGCCCATCGACGAAAATTCAACCCCCCTTCCTCCCCCTCCTACCCCTCTCCACTTCCTCTTCTGAATTTTACTACATATATATATATATATATTTCAAACGCTTATTTCGGTTCCAAATGAAATAGATTTTTAACAAAAACAAAACACGATGCAAAAAAAAAACAAAAACAAAAAAACGAAAGAAATTAAAAATACGAAATAAATAAAACCCATAAAAAAGGACAATCGAACGAGGAACGAACGAATGTGAACAAACGAACAGACGAATAACCGAGAGAGACAGATATACGTACACATTGATAAAACGAATGAGAAAGAAAGAGAGAAAGGGAGAGAGAGGGAGAAAAAAAAATAAAGTTTTCAACGTACAGGGGTTTGTCCCCGGGCAAAGTATAACGTTAAACGACGAGGCATCTCGCATAAATACCTTCGTGAAAGCTCGAATGCCGATAGCAAACAAAAAATCTGCCTCTCTTTCTCTTCCATCTCTTTCTCCCTCTCTCTCTCTTCCCAAACTCGATGCCGTTGGCCACCGGCCGCGAACGGTTTATAGTGGAAAATCAATTCGGTTAATTGAGAGGGAGTCGGCGTGCAGAGCTTTTTTTTAATTTCTACCCTCTGCTAACGGCGCAACTCGTAGCGTGCCCCTTCCCTTCCCCTTAAAGCCCCTTCCCTCATCTACCAAGCTCAACACCCCCGGCAGTCCGTTCGTTCGTCCGTCCATCCGTCCATCCGTTCTCATCCCTGTCCTCGACCAGCCTGGTCCACTACTCCTCCACCCTTCACAACCCTCCCCCTGTCCTCCTCATCCCGCGCGTACAACCTTCCTTCCATCCTTCCTTCCTTCCTTCCTACCCCTCTCTCCCCCATCCTCCTCCTCCACCACCTCCACCACCTCGTGCGCATCTCTCCCAAATACACGCGAGGAATGCGGGATTGGATGGGCAACGAGCTGGACATGTTTATCGACATTCTGAAATGCCGTACGGTCGTTTTTGGGCATCCCGCCATCCGAAGCTACGTTTACACAGCAACGATCAATTAGACTAGAATGCGCGCACACACCCATGTGTGTGCTGCTTGCTCCTGCTATTATTTTCGGAACAGATAGGACGAAAAATTGAAACACACCGAACCGTGGTGGTTTAGCGCTGCGCGAATTTCTCTCCTCCCTTTCTCTTTCTYTATCCCTCTCTCTCTCTATATATACATATATATGTCTATCTCTATCTCTATATCTGCCTCCTTCTCTCTCACTTTTTCTGTATACGCTTTTACATCTCCACCCTTTTTTTTTTTTTTATATTTTTTTCCAACAGGGTTTTTATTCCGCCCCACGGAAAATACGGATTTTCATAGCGCGTACTCGCCGAGCCACGATTTTGGAATTAAAGGTACCACCAAAGGTCCCTTTTATGTGCTCTTTATTTTCTTTCACAAGCAAATTAGCTGTTTAACGTTATGCCATCGTGCAATTACTACAAAGAGAATTTGAAAAAGAGAGAGAGAGAGAGAGAGAGAGAGAGAGAGAGAGAGAGAGAGAGTGAGAAAGAACGAAGTTAAATAGAAAAGAGAAATAATGATGAGAATACGAGCAAGAGAAGAGAAGGAAGAAGAAGAGAGAAAGAGAGAGAGAGAGAGAGAGAGAGAGAAAGGGAATATGAAAATATAGTTCGTACGAGTATTATAACGAAAAGAATTTAAATAAATCACATGAGTAAATTATTCTTCCTTTATCTTTTTTTTTTTTTTTGTTAACGTTGAATTTGGTCTGTAGCCTAAAAAATTCCTTTTGCGGTAGAAGGTTCTCGGAAACTGAGGAAACTTTAAGTATAAAGAGAAAGATATACCATATATACATATATATGTTACGTGTAATGTAGAATATGTATAATAAGTAATTATTCCACAAATAGTCAGAAAGCTTTCGATCGATCTATAAAATATGTTTCAGTTAACTGTGTTTGGTAGAGCAGGAGGAGTGGGGAAAGGGATAAAAATCTCAAGTTATTATAAGCGAAACTAACCACGACAGATTGCTAAAGAACAGAAAGACACAAGGAGACAGCGAATGTTCCGAAAATAAACGATCTAGGATAGTTAATCTGTTGTCAAGCTGAGAGAGTGTCACTGTTCTTTGCCTTAGCTGCAATAAATGATCCTTCGTTATGATCTCGTTGTCTCCTTGTCTTTCCCTTATATTAGCTTGAGATTTTACCCCATCCCCTCTAGCCCTGTATTTTAAACGCAACCAATTGAAGCACATTTTATAAATTGATCAAAATCCTTTGGTCATAAAATGGCACTTAAATACAATTCCAACATTATACACATCATTTATATATATATATATATGTATATATAGAAAGAGAGGAAGAAAGGTCTTCAATGTTGTAGTAACGAAATGGTCGAAATGGTAAAGGGTCGGTTACTCGGCCCTTTTCGGAAACGCGGCGAGCAGAAAATTACATCCGTCGTACTTTAGACGTTACAAACTCCTCCTCCTCCTCCTCCTTCTCCTGTTCACCCCCTTGATCTCCCACCTCTTTCGTGGTGTTGCTGACTCTCTCCACTCGAATAATGTTCAAGGTATGCGTAAGTGTGGCTATGGTTTGCCCGTTGTTCGCGACGCTTTCATCCTAAAATGCAGTGTGTGTCGAATAGAACTTGCAAGCATTTTACTCACGAATCACTAATTAGAATCGAAAGGATGTGTTTCCTCCTCCTCTCTTTACTTCTCTACACACTTCTATCTCTCTCTTTCTCTTCTCTTCTGTCTATTCGTCATTCATACATTCATTAATTAACGCTTTGAACGTTTAATACGCCTACGAGTAATCGATAATGATACGTAGTACCATTTCAAAGTTGGTTAATTAATTTTCAAAAGATATTTCCTTTTACTTACAAACGTTCAATTAAATATTATATTCGATCCGATTATGTTATAGGGGGAAAAAAAATATAAATAAAATAAAATAAAATAAAAAGATTAATCTCGAAGAAGAATTTGTATATTTTTCTATAATTTTTTTTTCTTTCTCTCTCTCTCTCTCTCTTTCTCTTTTAATAAACATAATATCTCACGTGATAATTTCAAACGAAAATTGCAACGTGGTAAATAACTTGCAAGTTGTTTTTCCCCCTACGAATAATCGTTAATTACAATCGACAGGATATATCTTTTCCCTTCCCCTCCTTCCACTTATCAACAACTCGTCATTCGGTCATTAATTAACGCTTTGAAAGCTTTAATACGCCTACAACTAATCGATAATGATACGTAATACTCTCTTTCTCTCTCTGTCTATGAAGTTTATTCATTATCTAAAGAACCGTACATTTATACAAATGTCTAATTATACAACAAAAACAAAAGATAGATTACTAATATAAACAATGATCATAGTTATAATATTTCTTATCAATCATTGACTATTCTATCAACTATTTACTAATAAAAAGAAAAATCAAAAACTAAATAATAATATCATTTAACAGTTAACCGTATTCCTTTCTCATATACTCATCTATACCCAACATAATTCGCTTTCTCCGTGTTCTTCCATTTTCCCCTCGTTCTACGTTTGTTTCCCCTCCCTTTCAACCCCTCGTCCTCCTTCTCCCACCTCTTCTACTATATCTCCGCCGTCGAACGGAAGCACGGAATGAATCGTACTTTGATTTATTAACAGGGATGATAGGAGGGAGAAAAACAGAGCAAGAGAGAGAGAGAGAGAGAGAGAGAGAGAGAGAGAGAGAGAGGGAGAGAGAGAGAAAGTGTGGAGTGGACGCAGAAACGCGTGCTTCGTATCGTATCGTATCGTATCGTTTCGTTTCGTTTCGTTTCGAATAGAAAAGGGGATAAAGAGAAATAGAAGGAGATAGAATGAGTGGGTGGTGGTGGTAGTGCACGATTGTTCGCGAATCGCTTTAATAATTTAGCTGTTGATTAAACGCCGCGGCACGGGGTTCATTTTTACGCGTGATTTATTCCACTGTAAAGCTCTCGACGCGTCGTCCTTCGTTTCTCGAACGAATGAACGGACGGACGTTTAACACGGATTTCTCAATATCGTTTATCGCTCTTTCTATCATAAATTCTCACCCTATTCACTATCTCTTTTTTTTTTTATCTATTTTCACCTTCCTTTTTTATCCCTTCCTCTTTCCCTCTCTTTCTTTCTTTACCTTTCTTTTTTTCCCTCTTTGTTTTTTTTTTTTATCTATTGCTTTCTCTTACGTGCGCAAAAGGCGACGCAATTACGCGTGTTTTTCTTCCTTTCGCTCGAGATAATATCGTTTCCCGGACCCTTAAAATACACGACGAGCCAGCCAGTCAGCCCGTTATGCGAAACTTCCTTCCCTTCTTTGTTACAAGGGAAAAGACGTTCCAGTTACTCTTCCCCTCCTGCACCTCCCTATATTCTTCTTCCTCTTCTTCTTCTACTTGTTCTTCTTCTGCTTATTTTATTTTTCTTCCCTTTTTATTCCCCCTCCTATCTTCATCCGAACGAGTCATGAAAAACGCTAACGGAAGCATCGAACGCTTTTATCCCTCCACAAAATTAAGGAAGTTGCGGCACGGCTCACACGAAACAAGCAAATCTGTTTGTCTTTTGGATGTAATATTATATAAATATATACATACGCATATATAGATACATACATATATATGTGTTTATATTATGGGTGAACGAAAAAAGAGAGAACGGAGAGTTTAAACAACAAATAATACAATAAATAAATAAATAAATAAGTAAATAAAGGATCAGAAATTTATCTATCGAATAAATGTGTACTTTAAAAGAAAGTGTTTGGTTTAATGGGAAAAATATGGTCAAAAGAATGGGGGTTGGATAGAGGGGTCAATAAAAACAAAATCATATCGTCCAATAAATCAACAATTTGTACTTATTTGTGTATCCGTTAAAAAAAAAGACGTTTTTTAAACAAGACGACAACAACACTCACCACTTTGAGTTTCGCCTGGATCTCACGAAGTTTTCTCCTGGCTAGGACCTGTATGTGAGAAGAGACCTGCTTTCGTGTTCTCGTCTTACCGGTCCTTAATTTGATATAACGAGCGATCAGCTCGTTCCGACCTGCAACACAAAAGTCAATAGAATGCGTTTAGATGCATATATATATATATAAATTCATTAGATATTTCATAGATTAAATATCGTTTCAATTTGTCTATCTTTTTGAACTGGAAACTTCTTTAGAATAGGGAGTGATTTTAAAAAAGTGAAACGCAGCGGCAAGCGGCGGTGCAACGGAGCGGCGGGCGGCGATGTAACGGCCACGATATTTAGTAAGAAGAGAAAAAACGACAAACATATAGGATTGAGCTTGCGAGAGAATGAGACAGAATATAGCTATATAGTTTTTCCTATTCTCGGACTCCTCTTTATGCTCTGCTTCGTAGTTATCGTTCCTGGTTGTATATGTGTGTGTTTGTGTGCGACTATATACTACGAAGCGTAGACACATAAACAATAATGTCGATACTATACCTATTTGTAGGTAGGAGCGATAGAAGGGTAGAAGAATAAACAGAGATAAGCACGTAGGTATTCGACAGAAAAATAGGGTACAAACAAACCGACGGTCGAAATAAAGAAAAAAGGCGCGTGGTCTATTTTTTCTTACTAAACGTGTCATTTCTTTTCTATTTAAAAATGTTGTTCTATTTTATTGACAAATTAATATTAAATTCTTTATTTCGCAAATATTATAATTAATAATTATAAAAAATATAGAATATAATAATTGTATTGTCTGCAATCATTTACAAAAAAAAAAAAAAATGATTAAAAGATACATCAGAGAAAAAAAAATATCATGTGTGTAGATCACACGTATTAGAAGTGAAACCTTCAAAAAACTAAGTTTCGAAATAATGAGACGAATACAGATTATCAGGTGTAGGATAATTGTAGGATTTATTTCTTATAATATTATTATTATAATATTGTTACCACATTCAAAAATTATTTTACGTTTTATTGACATTAATACATAACATATTACACAGTAAGCAAGTTCTCAATTTAAAGAAATGAGACGAGTTACTTATGGTAACTAAACACCTCTCTGCGTGCACGAAATGCACGAACGCGTTCCGTAGAAATCTTTGAAACTTCCCTAATAATTTCTTTCTGCAGATTTAACGACACTGTTCGGCGTTAATTTACGATCGAGAGACACTTGGATCACAATTGACAATATCTCATTGCGAATCATCTGAATAGAAAATAAAAAATAATGTTACAAAAGTGATTTATTGAGATTATGTTTGTCTAGTATGAGTAGAAAGGATTAAGAAAAAAATATTTTGATTGGAAGCTATTTAATGACTTACGATGAACGTTTTCACTATTTCTAATTTAAATTTATTCTAAACTTATTTTAATATTTTATTATAAATAATAATTGAGTATTTATAACAATATTAATTTAATATAGAAATGAAATCTAATAAGTTTAGATATAAGTGAACAATATTTTGTCGTTGGCAAATATTTTGACGATGAACTTTTTTTATATCAGTAAGATTTTCACCATTTAAGGTAATGTATTGAGTATTTCTAAAAAATTGAATATTTATAATAGTCCTAATTAAATATAAAAATGAAATTTAATCGATTTAGATATAAGTGGACAATATTTAGTCGTTGGAAAATATTATGACGATGAAATTTTCCATCGGTAAGATTTTCACCATTTAATGTAATGTATTTTTAAATCGCATTTGAATACTTTCTATCGGTATATACAAGATAATTATAACTCGAATAGAGAACCAAGTCCAACAGATGGTCTGCGCGTATCTTCTTGGCAAGGGTCAAGGAGCCAATCGAGATTTTACGTGAGTTTCAACAGAACCCTTTCTCCATTTGCATTGAGGTCTGCTTTCGCTCTTTCTCTCTCTCTCTCTCTCTTTCTCTTTTACAGTCGTTCTCAATCCTAGCATACTATCACGTTCGTCTTTTCGTTTAATAATTATTATCGTTTAGAGATAAATTGAATCTAATAATACGGTGAATTATTCAAAATGACCGTGCGAAAACAAAAAGTGTGATTAAATTCGTTAAAATAACGTTACAATATTTTTTTCGATCAATTCAAAAAAGAAAAAAAAAAAACAACAGCACGAGATTATTTTGATTTTTATCCAATTAAATATTATTTATACAATCCTTCATAACTCTTTACTTTTTCAACGTTTCTCAGTAATCGTTAAACTTCGTCGTCAAATAACTTATAAGAGAATAAATATAAACTAAACACGATATTTGATTTCTAAGAAAACTGCATTTGCATACATGGTAGAAGAGTATGTCGCGTGAGTATTATAATGGACGCGTAATACCTTGGAAAATAAAAATAAAAAATAAAAAAAATAAAAAATATAAAAGAAAGAAAACTATGCTAGATCGTGCATGCAAAAAAAGCGACCACGAAAAGAGTACTTGCAGAGGAAGGTTAAAAAAAGAAAGAAAAACAGGTAGAGGAACAGAGAGAGAGAGATAGAGAGAGAGATAGAGAGAGAGATAGAGAGAGTAAGAGAGAGAGAGAGAGAGAGACACGCTTTTAATCGGCATAGTTGGGTAAACACGAAATACTCGGCCGACAACGAGCACGGATTTAAAGAGCATACAAGAGAGGGAAGAGAGAGGGGGTTGGTTGGCAAAGGCTAAAGGGGTGAAAGAGAGAGATACGCGTACACTCAAATTAATTCGAGCACTGCATTCGAGTTTTCAGTGGGTCGCGAAACGCACGTTTGGAACATACCCCCCTACCCCTACACCTACCCCGCCCACGCCCGATGCTGTCCGTTTGTTCCACTCGTAGCTACGATTATAAATGAAGAGAAATAAAACATGGCTCGCCGCGATTAAATGCGAGAGAGAAAGAGAATGAAAGAGAGAGAGAGAGAGAGAGAGAGAGAAAGCTTCGCACGAGCCCAGAACCGAGAATGAGGATATTAACGTTGGTTAACGCGCGTACGATTGTTCCCGTGAAACGAGTAGAACGATGGGAACTACCAAAGTTAAGAGATCATCGAATATAACAACTTTTGCTAAAACTTATTATAACTGTATTATAACGTATATTAATAAAAATATATATATTTTTATATTTATTCGTCTATTTTAATAATATAAATAAATTAATTTTTAAAACACGAAAGAATATTACAGATGTTATGAATAAAATTTAAAATACAAAAATAGAACGATGAAGTTAGGAAAGTTAAGAGATATCATGGAATACAATATGTTCAATAAACAGTCGGATCAATTCTAAATTAAATTGAAGATAGAAGTAAAAAAAAAAAAAAAAACAAATATTATAATTGGTATTAGAAATTGAAGATTTCTTTATATATTTTAATACTATATTCGATTAATTTTGAATACACAAAAGAATATAAACCATATAGTAATATAAACAATAAAGTATATTTATAATATTGAAATAATTTGTTTTTCATATCGAGATACGAAACTTTAGTTAAAGTTTTGTTATGAAAGTATGCAATGTATCATCATATTTTTTTGGTTCATATACTTGGAAAAACAAAATTAATTTGTTTTAGCTCGATAACAGTGACTTTTGATACGTATTGTATTTAAAAAGCGCAAAGAAAAACAAGTTATTAATAATATGACAGATTAATTTTTAATACACAAAAGAATATTATAAATGTTATGAAAAAAAAAAACATGTTTAATAATCAACTGGATCACACAATTCTAAACTAATTTAAAGATAAAAGTAAAAAAAAAAGAAAAATATTATAAACGGTATTAGAAATCTAAGATGTTTGGGATAATCGATAAAATAACGAGGGATTCGATGATAGGGGTAGGAAAAGAGGTTGTGGTGGTCTAGGTGGGCGTTAGGAGAAAAGGATAAAGGAGTGCAAAAGGGGGAAAAGGGAGAAGCCGAAGCATCGGGAGGAAAATATTCGAGATTCCAGGCGAACCGCGTGATGACTCAATTTTGCAAAGACCTTTAAATGGCTCGCTATGAACCACGCGCCATTGCTGAACGAGCGAGCGCGTTCCTTCTCTGTTTTTGAAGGCCGAACATTCTTCGATGAGAGAGAGAAAGAGAGAGAAAGAGAGAGAAAGAGAGAGAAAGGAGAGCTCGGTTACGATGGTTTAAGGTACCTTGAGATACAATGCTGGATACAAAGGACTCTTTCTCGAACTTTTGTCTTTTATCTTCGCGAAAATTTGAATAATTTATAACTAGGTTAACGAGACACAAAAATTTAACAATAAAATTAAAAAAAAAAAATAAAAAAAAATATTACATGTATATGTATGTAAATAATTAAAGTGATCAGCTTAAAGTATGAAAGAAAGTAGTATTAGATATTTCAATTGGATAATAATAATATGAATTTACAATAAACCAATAGTTTAAGGTATATGACATGAAAATTTGATATGTGATTAGATCCGATAACAAAAAAACGTTTTAATTTTAAAGTAAAGGAAAAAATAAGAGCAAAGAGCATTATGTTATTGAAAGAAAAATTGATTAAATATTTAATCTCATTTTTAATTACTTGCACCTATTGTGAATTCATATGCATACTAATGTCATTTTACAAAACTACTTGTTTTAGCGTATAATAAAATTCTTTTTTTTCTTAAATCTACAATTTTCACGATTTAATTGAATTATATAATTTAATACTGACATATACACGATGCGTATATATGTAGATATATATGTATATTACTCACCAGCAGTACACACGAATTCGTACACACGTGTATATAATTTGCATAACTAACTAAAAAACGCACACACACAACACGCACACGCGAAAGTAAATTTGATAACTTTTCTAATAACGCTGTATAACATCTCGACTTGTCGAAGAATACTGACAATAAAGTATGATAACAACTACATATACCGAATCACCTTTCAAACGAACACGAAAGTCAATGTGTTTACAAATTCGACAAAGAGATTCTTAATAGAATAAAAACAATGTCGATTGAATTTAAATACCTGCCGAGTATTGGGATATGCTTACATATAAATAACAAAACTTTCACGATCGAGAGTTCGTTCTTTTTCTTTCTACAGAAACGTTAGTCGATCGACGTTATGCATGTTAAATATCAAATGTTATCAATGAAATACACATACATACAATTTTATGAATATTTTATTGTAATATTTTAAATATGTATACGTATACGTTATTGTTAAAATATGAAAATATAATACCAAAAATATTACATAAATAATAAAGTAACAAAGGTGAATAAGTTAAAATATGAAATTGATATTTGATATGTACATTAGATCCAGTAGAAAATTACAAGACTAACGAAACATTGATTTTTCAAAGTACAAGATAAGATAATTACGAGTATTATCGTAAAGTAGAAATGTAAACTTAAATAAATATCTAATTTCAATCTCTTACTTTTTAACTACTCGTTTCTCAACTATGAATAATAACATATATATATTTAACGATTTAACGTCAACATAGATATACATGTATCTTCATAACTACTTGTGTGTGTACACGTATGTATATGTGTACCGAACGATGATCGGGGAGGGACTCTCTGAATGTACACCATGCGACGCGACGAGCAATCAACGTAAATCACTTGCCCGATGCTCAATTTAACAAGAAGGGCCATTATGATCGTGGACTCGAAGTAACGAGCACCGAGCATGGTCTTTCTCTTGCTATCTCTCTCTCTCACTCTCTCTCTCTCTCTCTCTCATTCTATTGTTCCCTTCGGTATCAAAAGATACAAATATATGCTAAACATTGTCTAGAGTAAGAATGTACAATACATTTAATTATATATATCTGCTACTTGACTTAACAATTATCCGTGATTCTCATTCTGATTAAAATTTCATATTATTTTATTATTTATTTAAATATATTATTTGAATTGAATGATAATATCGGTTGTCTAGAAAAAAGAAACTCTTTATATTAAACAAAAAAATATATAGTATACGAATTTAATTATATTTGTGATTCAATGTACCTAAGAATTATTCCAAAACGTTGTATCATTTTGATAATTAATTTGAAACAGTGGGATGGGATCAATGAAAAATAATCTTTTTTTTTCTTCTTTTTCTGGATTATTAAATACGAGATGGACCTTGACAATATAACATTACTAACATTAGTACAAACAACAGAAGGGTCCAAGCTTTGGACGTATCAAGAACGCGGAATTGAGAATGGTCCTCCTGAATACACTGGGAACCTCACCGCGAAGCATCGCCACTAATGGATGGTTCACAAACAGTGCCTGATGCCGATCCTCCAGGTCTCGAAGTGCGTTTAAGCTCGTTTAGTCAATTAGCAAATATACAGTAGAGCGGTTAGGTTCGAGTCAAGGGATGACCACTCGAAAAGCGGGCCTAAAGCTTTCCCTCCTACCCTCTTTCTCTCTCTCACTTGCTTGCTTGCTTGCTTTACTGTCTGGTACTGTTCGCTTAGGAGAATACTCTTCAAAGATCTCTCAAACCTAACCACTTGAGATCTATTTCGATCGATTTTATCATCAATTTGATTTCAACTTTCTTTGTCATGATCTATATACCTACACTTGTATTAAGTAAGACATACACATACTATCAATCAAAAGTATGGTTAAACGTCAATTATCTTTTGCTCATTTCTAACGAGATTGTTTATAATTAAACGTAATAGAGATAGATGATCTTAACGAAGATATCATCACTTCTCTTCGTAGACCTAATACTTTTCTTTATGAAAACAATGCTGAATGATGAAAGTATCGTTTAACGTGATATCGCGTATAATACTGATCCCATTGAATACTTTTATTTTACTTATAATTTGAACAATTTGAAGAATTCTGATAAAGATAAAGTCACATGTTAAACAAAGAATAAATGAATTTTTAACAAAATAAAACTTGTAATTACTGGATAAGCATAGAAATGCGAATATAGTTGGTGAAGTAATGAAAATTTTAAGCCGATATTACGTAATATTCTCGATCGAATATTTTCATCATCTTAGAAAAGTGAAACGTCAGTCGGGTTAATTTATCCCGTAGTACATTTATAACAAGATAAAATTTTCTGTTCATTGAAGGATTCGAAGCGGGGAAGTAAGGTCTCTCTTCATTGACAAAGACTCATAGCTCTATGAAAAATAAAAAAAATTTCTTACGAACAGATAACTGAAAGAAAAAAACGAGAAAGAAGGAATCTTCTTCTTCTTCTTCATCTTTTTCATTTTTTATTTCTACTTTTTTTCTTTCGATTAGGAGGGACGTTAGACGACGTGACTTTCAGTCTTGAAAAGGATAGAAGTCGATAAGTGTCCTTGCGTTGGAAGAAGCATCTTCGAATCTTGACACGCTTAGCCCTCCTCCGAAAAGTATCCCCCCTTCCCTACCCTCTCAACTACCCTATCTATCTATCTATCTCTTTCTTCCTCTGTCTTCGGAGTAACATCAGGCAAGGAACCTTTCCTCCTGCCCCCTTTCTCTTCTTATCGTCCCTGGGCGCCATTCCATCCATCTTCCTTTCTTTCCATTTTCTTCTCTGCTACGCTACTAGGAAGGTACCACCAGTATCCTCCTACCTACCTACCATCACCAACACCATCAACACCAACTCTACTACTACTACTACTACTACCACTACTACTACTACCACTATCATGAAACGTATACAACCAGAAGCAGTAAGGTCGTCTTTGGTGGCGTCGTATCGTCGCTGACATCCGTACCAACACGAACGCGATCGTGCGACCGTGGGCACACCATATCATATCCTCAGCCAAGCTCCAACCCACCCTTTGCCCTTCTCTACCCTCACGCAGACGGTCCCTTTCCGGGAGCCCTGCCCGTCCCACCTACCCCTTCGCCTCCTGCTCCGTTCACTAATTGCACATTCTTCGCATAGTTTCGCCACCCTCTGAGCCACCCTCATCCACCCACTACCAAGTCCCCCCTTCCCTCCTCTCGTCCCTCTCATCCCTTATTCCCCCGACCTCTCGTCGTTCCTTCCAAGCGAAACCTAGGCAGAAGGGAGAACGAAAAGGGGCATTGCAAGCCCTCGACACGCAACCCCCATTCCCTCTCTCTCTTACTTCTACCGACAAACTATCTCTACCGTTCTCTCTTCTTTCTTTCTCTCTCTCTCTCTCTCTCTCTCTCTCTCTCTCTATTCTATGTCTTTCTTCTCTGTCTCTCACGACAACACCAACTCGCTTCCAGTTATAGGTATTTTCTACACATATACTTTCGCACTTTCACGTTTCTCTCGTCTTTCACGTCCCTGACTCTACGAACCTAACACGTAACTTTGTCTTTCTATCTTTCTCTATCTATCTTTCTCTATTTCTCTTTCTCTTTTTTTCTAGGTTTACTTTTTCTTTTACACTAACTCATCGCCATCGACGTCTTCCAATCGTTCTCTTCCACCTTTCCCTCCTCCTCTTCCTCCTCACCAACTTCTTTTTTTTCTTCCACTATATAGTGAAAAATAAAAAAATAGACAAGAAATTCTTCTAATCGTTTAAAAAAAAATCATGTAAGAAGCATACACTCGTAAAGGTTAACGTAAATGGTGTGTTTTCATCGAACATGACGTTTTATATTTTATTCTTTGAGATTCAAAATTGGGTCGAATTATTCCTCTCTCTCTCTCTCTTTCTTTTTCTTGTTTTATTTTTTTCTTCGTTTTAAAAGAAAAGATTTGAAAAAGATATGCTTTACATTTTTCAACGTTCGATTTCTTTTTATAAAGGATATATTTAATAATAAAATAATAAAGCTCGTTGAGTTTCTCAAAGCATTTTGATAGAAACATTTTTCATGGAATTTTTTTTTTTTTTTTTTTTCAAGTGAAAAATATATCGACATTGTCTATAGCAATATCATAAACGTCTTTTCATATTATCAGAAAGCTATAGTTTAGGTTATTCAAAATTGATATATATATATATCGATTTATGCCATTTCCGAACAGAAAAATAATTCGTCTTTCGTAAAATACCAACTTGATCTCGCAAAATCGGGTTCTCTTTTACGATCTACCATTTCATCGATGTTACTATCGTTTCATGTTAGATATTGGTGATCGTATAAACGTAACCAGCACGTACATGTAAAAGTTTATTAAAATGGTTAAGACACGACCAAAAGAATGAATGGAAAAATCCTTATGTGACAATTGGATTTATTCGAAATAAAAATTCAATAAAGGTATTTTTGACTTTCTTTTTCTTTTAAGTATTACGAGGAAACAAATTAGTATCAGAAAAAGAACAAATAAATTGATAAGTTTATACGAATGATTCTTCGTAATATTCGTAACTCTTTTTCAAGATAATTAATTACTATCGAAAAAATAATTTCCATCTACCTTTCCGAACCAATTAGGTACAACACTTGCAAAAGTTAAACAAAGGTTTAAGAATTTTGTGGATACTTCGAATAATAGTATCAACATCGATGAAAGATCAAATATAGAAGGTATGAAAGTGAGAGAAAGGGTCAAACGATACTTAAAGAGAATAAGAAAGAAGTGTGAGGAGAAGAGGAGGAGGTGGAGGGAGGTTAGGGGGAGTTGGGAGAAAGTGGGCTCGTAAAAGGCGCTCGTAAAACGGAAAGGGATTAAAGCTCTAGTCAAGTTTCCTTTGGTAAACGAGTACCGAGGCCGCGGGTCGAACTTAGGTGAGTGTATATCTGCGGATTTACGAGGACGATAAACGGTATTATACGCCTTCCGTAAACCTTGGAACGATCTTTCGAGTGAGCGCATAGTTTGCGTAAGGTCTCTTGCTATACACCATTCTCTTTCTCTCTCTTTCTATCTTGATACTCCTTCGAAACAGTTCTTTCTACCTTTTATTTTATTTTATTTTGTTTTGTTTTTCTCTAAACGTAGTTTATCGCATTTTCAATAAACGAGTCACTTGAAAATATCGAGAGAGAGAGAGAGAGTGATAGAAAAGAAATTAAATTTATTACATGATTTAAGACAAAAAGATTTGTTTAGTTTTATTTTGTTTTTTTTTTTTGGAAAGAAACGTTTTATGAAAGATTTTAAACGAAACAAACAAGTAGGTAATATTTTTTGTCATAGTTGTTGTTTTAAACTTGAAAGATTTTTCACGATTCGTAAGATTCTCTACTCGAGAAGTTCTACGTTATTTTCTTTTATTTTCTTTTATTTCCCCTTTTTCTTTTCTTACTTTTAACAGACAAAAGATCGCGTTTACGCGCGCGGGTTATATCTCACAAGGCAAAAGGGTGACGTCGGGTAAAAGGGTGGCCTGGCCTGGCCTGGCCTGGCCTGGCCGGCTTGGCTTTTCGTTCACCGTTTGCTAAGGTTCAAAGGAGAAGAAGAGCGGAATAAAATAGAGAATAATAAAAAAATAAAGAAAGAAAAAATAAAATAGAAAAGAAAATATTAAAGGAGAAAGAAAAAAACAAAATAAAAAGGAAAGAAAAAAAGAAAACAGAAGAAGAAGAAGAAGAAGGTTGGTAGAAGATAGAAAGCTCTGTAACTTTGCGATGCATCTTCTTCCATCTTTTTCTTTCATACCTTTCCATCCATCTATTCTTTCTTACTCGAGTCCACCCCATCCCTTCATTTTTCCTATCTTTTTTTCTCATCATCATCATCATCATCATATTCTTCTTCTTCTTCTTCTTCTTCTTTTTCTTTTTCTTCTACTTCTACTTCCACCTCTTTATTTATATATAT
>NW_015148976.1:1462308-1506110 GCF_001465965.1 Polistes dominula
ATTTTTTTTTTTAAATTCTTTTTCTTGCTAAACGCAAAGGTGCCAGGCCTCGACTGGTATGAAGAGGTTTTCTTCACGGGGGTAAAAGGGGCTAGGTAATGCTAGCGAATTAATATTCATTACGTCGCAGAACACCAAAGCGGTCGCTCTCCTTTCGCCTTTGCAAATATGAAACTACGTAGTTGCGCTAATTAAAATACCTTCTCGCTTTCTTATTGTTAGAGACCAAAAGGATCCTCCTCAAACCTTTTTCGGAGGGCTACCAACTATTTACTTACCTATCTCGTTTTATTCTTTACACGTACTTAAGTTAAATAAAATCTATGAAATTATGCTTAGTTAAGTTTATAATTGTGATTAATAATTTCATTACTTTCTCTCTATATTTTTCTATTATAATATAAAAATATATTTATAATCGAATTAAACAAAATCGATAATTATTTCCATTTAATAAATCTTTTCAAATTAACTTCCTAGAATAATCAAAATATTTTATACTTCTTTCTGTATCTGTAAATATATAAATATACAACTATTCATCGTAAAATCAATCAACAAAATGTTGTAGACAATGATTCTATAAGATAATTTATTCACGATTATCTTAACAAGTTAAGAAAAAATAAAATAAAATAAAACAAGTTCTAATATTCGTTGAGTAAGGTGAAAGATGAACTAAAAGGAGAGTAATGCAAAACGCGTAAACGTGTTCAGTCCTATCTACAGCTTTGGGGGGTTTGTAGTAGAACGAAAAGGACGACTACGATGAGTAGAACGAGTAGAACGAGGACGAGAAATAGGAGGAGGAAGAGGAGAAGGACGACGACTACGACTACGACTACGACGACGACGACGACGACGACGACGACGACGACGATGTCGGAGCCAGGGCTCGTCTTCTCTTCGGGAGCTATTATACGCCCGAGTTTAATTAAACTCCGCGAGATGTCAAAGGACTCGGCCATGCCGGCAAGACGGACAATGCGGACGCAGATTATTACATCCCTCGTCGTTCTATCCTCTTCTAACTTTCTTCCTCTACTCTCTATCTCTCTCTCGTTCTCTTTCTCCTTTAGGTGCTATCAAGTTCTCTTTTTCTCTCTCTCTCTCTCTCTCTCTCTCTCACACACTTTCTGTCTAATGGTAAGTGTGTGTGTGTGTGTTCATCTGTTCATCTCTTTCTCACTGGTGTATTCTCTGGTCCATCTATATACGTGTCCAAGAACCCCTTTCTATCTCTTTCTCTCCCTCATCTCTCTTTCAACAGGAACAGGAAATTCGTACGTGAACAACGTATTATACGTAGGAAGGTATGTAGTAGGTAGGTTGGTAGATAAATCGAGTACGAAAAGACTTGATGTCGGTGAAAGTTTCTWTCCTTCTCTTTCTTTCTCTCTTTATCTTTATCTTTATCTATCTTTTTCTCATTTTTTACTTTTTTTTCGAATAGAGCTGACTTTTCAACACGTTAAAGCACGTACGATTTTAGTCACTTCTTTTCCCGAGCATATCCATTCTTCCTATAGTGATCACTGACCACGTTAAGAACTCTAACGCAAAGATTAAATAATACTTTGCTCTTCACATTTTGAGATACATTATTTTCTTAATTTCATTTTATCTCATCTTTTAATATAACCTATTTCTTTCATTATCTTTTAAAAGTAATTAAAATTATACTCTAGAGTATAAAATCATTATCGATAACATTATAACGTCGATATATCGACATTAGGAATGAATCAAGTGTAAATAAAATGAAAAAAAAAGATCAAATAAATAAAGAAAATGCAGATAAAAGGAGAAGAACGGATTGACTGACTGACTGACTGACTCGATTGAATATATCCGTAGAGTCTAGCCAAGAAAAAAATTCCATCTTTTCACGATTCGTTTTATGTCCTCCTTCTTCTCCTCCTCTTGCCCTTGCATCATCTTTTTCTTTTTATTTTTTTATCAACATCACTCTGACTATTCCTTTTTCTCTTTTCTCAAGCATCAGCATCAGCATCAGAAGCAGCAGCAGCAGAAGCAGCAGTGGAACCCCCGAAGGAGCGTAGCGTCCACAGTGCCGTGTCAATGCCCATAATTTCACGCTCCAACGACGTCTCGGCATCGGATTATTGGATCGGATATCGAAGAAGGAAGAGAACCTCGGCGATCGGTGACTACGATGTACGAAGAGAAAGATATATATATATAGAAAGAGCAGGAGATAGAGATAGAAATAGTAGAGAAAGAGAAGGAAGTGAAATCGGCAGGGGAAGGCAAGGGGGGTAGATGGGAGTGGTGGATGTCCTTACAGCAGGACGAACACTCCTGGGAACGTCGTCTTTCAAACATGAAAGACCGATCGAAATTACGTACAGTCATGGACGCGTTGCGATTGAACGACCCGTCTAAGCGAGTAAGCGAATAAATGTGTTGTGTTGTGTTGTATTGCGCTATACGCACGCACGCGCGCGCAAGCGCTTCTGAATCTCGTTAACGCTCTTACTACTACTATCATCTTGTTTCTTTCCCCACCCACCCTCTTTACTCCTATTTCTACTTCTACTTCTACTCCTCCTCCTGCTCTTCCTTCATTTCTTTACCGCCTAGATATCTCTTTCTCTTTCTCTTTCGGATTAACTCGTTCTTCCTTCGTCCTAGCCATTTTCAAGAGAATCACGCGGACCGTTTTAATGAGATTTGACGAGACGAGAAGAGAATGAGGGATACAGGGTGAGAGAAAGGAGGAAGACAAAAAAAAATTGAGGAGTCAGATAAAAAAGTAAAAGAGAAGAAGAACATGTGTAAGAACAATTGGCAATTTTATTATAAAACTTTTCTGTACTTATAATCGTTTAATTAATCATTTCTCTTTATGTTATATCTTTTTTTTTTCTTTTCATTAAATTCATGTAATAATAACGGATGATAACGATTTAATGTCGTGATACGTATATATATATGTTTCGTTCGTACATCGATAATATTACTCGTGCCATCTCATTTTTGTTATTAATCATATGTGTTTAAATATTAATAATATCTAATATAATATGTGTTAAATATTATATATTAATAATATTAATAATATAAATATTAATATAATATGTGTGTACCAAGTGTGATATAAAATTTTTGTAAAAAGATTCATCATAAGAATACGAAGAATTATTTTCTAATAAGCGCATTGTGCTTGTCAAGGTTTTTCTTTTTTTTTTCTCCCTTTTTCGAAGAAATTGTCGTTGAAGGGAAAAATAATAATAGAAAAATAAAAATGAATGACAATATAATAAAAAAGGGCGTCAATCGTCGGACGAAACATAGACGATGACGACGCTTCGAGAATTGCGAAAGGAAAGTACGAAGGAGAGATCCTCGAGGAACACCCTTCTCTTTCACCGGTCAATAACTGGACACTCCCTTCCTCCGCCCTTTACACCACCATCTTCTCTCTCTCCTTCTCTCTCTACTGGTCTTTCGTCTCTAGTTCAGTTCTAGTATGTACGAGATACCATCATGTCGCACCCTCACCCACCCTCATCTTACACACTTCTTCTCTCTCTTTTTCACTCTTTTACTCTCTTGAAAAGATTGCATCGTGATATCTACCACGAACGAGATCAACCTATTGAACATACAAATATTGGAACGTGTTTTCTTCTCTATGATAGAGGACGACTACTACCATCTTTACTATAATACAAAGAAAAAAAAATAATAATAAAAATATTATTTTCTTATTTTCTCTACCTTTCATATTATTCGTTCATTCGTTCGTTCTTTCATTCTTTTACGATGAATCATATAAAGTCAAATCGTCGGAAGAGCAACTGGTAGTTGAGATCGATAAAGGAGCACAGTGAAAGGCTTCACCGAGGCTTTGAGAAAGTTCGAATAGAAATGAACGAGAGTAACTGAGACAAAGATATATATATATATATATAGAAAGAGATAGAAAGATGGTCAATAATCTTATATATATCCTAAGAATATTCACCAGTATTTTCGAACAGCTAAACGAAAGATGTACTTTCAGATGTGTCTTGAATTCTAATAGAAAGAATGGAAAGAAGATAAAAAGAAAGAAAATATATCGTGGAATTGATCGAATGTACGATTCTGTCGAAAGTTTTTGAAGACATTAAATAGAATGAGAAGACAAAGGAGAAATAGATGTGAATATTGTGCGTTATGATATGGTCGACGTTAAACGGTTAGAGGAAACTTCAACTGGAAAGAGTTCTAACTCTGTTCGTATACGGAACAGAGAGAATATCCTTTGGGAATTTGAGAGACGGTTACGATAAGATAGCAACAGAAGAGCCGATTTACGAGGGTGTTTGGAAGCCAACGTTGGCTATCTCTCTCTTTCTCTCTTATGTATGTCTATCTTTCTTTCACTTTCTCTTTACGAAACACAGTTTCGTGAATCCCAGAAGAGCAGACGCGATCTCACGATCATAGAGGAGGTATGGTATGGTATATTGTGTGGAATGGTATGGTGTTGTATATGTATACGTATACACAAGCCACGACCGAATGACCCATAAACCAAGATGCTTCTACTTCTGCTGTATGGTATGGTGGCGCACGTAGTCTAAGGAGAGCAAACGCGAGGGGAGAATCATAAAGACGCGAACGTGCTTCCAACTAGAAGGAAGGAAAGGGCATCCTTCTAACAGGACACGTACACGTTCTCTGTGTACGGATAAATGCCAACGCGTATCATACGAACATCCTATGCCTCCTATTTTTTTCTTCTTCTTTCTTTCTTTATTATTTATTTATTTGTATTTCTATATTTTTTATTTCGCTTTAACCCTTTTCGTATTTCTTCTCAGATATAAACGTCTCGTATTAAATTTTTTTTGTATAATACCATGACCTCGATTTTATTTCTTCCTTTATCTCCTCCTGGTGTTATTCGAAAATGAAATTATTTATTTAACCATATATATATTTATTTATTTATTTGGCCTCGATTTATTCGAATATCCATGACATTTTCGTAAACTTTCTATTCCATCTTTAAAGATTTATTTTTGATGTAAATAATTTATCATTATCCATACGATAGTTTACACGTTAAATTCATTACACGTATCACTTACATATATGTCATTTCGTTTTTAAATTATTAATTTTCTTTTTGATCAAACTTGTTCTATATAAAATCAATTAACTACGATTTGACGGATTATAATCGTAATCGATTTATTTGTTACATGATACAATAATTATTATATAATAATTAAAGGATATCTTTCAACGATTGATTTTCTATTTAAAAATATTTAAATAGATTCCATTTAAATATCCCATTAAAATCTTTCAGAAATGTATAAATGTAACGTTGTATAAGGACATACGATCTCTTATTAAACACATGTATATACTCGTATACATTGTAACTATAGTAGGATTGGTCGCTAAGGTTTCCAGCATCCAATGCACACGATTTACGCAAGACTGATTCAGTTATGGTCTACTGAGAAAGACATAGACTGCCGTCGAGTTCGCGAAGCAACGATTTATCTGTCTAAATACGTCCTGAGGCAGAGTTAACTCGTTCTTTCGTGTCTAAATTGCTTGCTACCTGATCCATTTCTTGCTTGCCCATGGCGTATCTCACGCTACATGGTAGCTCAAGTCGCAATACGTATATGTATCTAACGTATAAGATACTTTCAAATGGATTCAGGATTGATGCTAATTAGTTTTTTTTCTTTCTCTCTCTCTCTCTCTATCTTTCTTTTAAGAAATCGATACACATTCGTTAAATATATTTCATACGACGATTTGATATAGGATATTTTAATTAATTTCAATCGATACTAATTTAAACTATACCGATAATCTTTATATTTATTTTTATTAATTTTAAGATTTTTGGTAATATGAAATAAACAAATAACAAAATACCCTAGTAGCACAAAATATTGAAAAATATTGAATACATGTGTATGTAATATTAATAAGACATTGAATTTCTATATTAAATACACATGTATTCAATATTTTGTGCTACTATATATAGTATGAAGTTTCTTTTTTTTTTTTATCTGTAACATTAATTATAAAATAAGTGAATAAAAAATAGAATAGTAGATAAAGGAAAGGAAAGAGAAAGAAAAAGAAAATAAAAGAATGTTTTTTTTTTTCACGATCGAATGGAAAGGGGAATTCGTAGTCTCAAAGTGGAAAAGGATATTAAGAAATACCTGTCACTGATGGTTGCTTCGCTTCGACCGATCTCATTCGAATTATAATTAAATTTAAAGCAATCTCGACTTTTCCCCTTGTGACTTATACCGTTCGCCCTTTTCTCTAGTCCCTTTTCGTTCTCATTCCTTCTTTACCGTTACAAACGCAGCATTTCCTGTTTTAACAAAAAGGAAACGTTCGCTAAGAGCAAAGAAATCTCAAGCGTGGGTGGTGTATAAGGTTGATAGAAGAGAAGAGAATGGTGTGAGCTGATGGTGATGGCTAAGATGAGCGGGGAGGTAAAGATAAAGGAAGAAATAAAATAAAAAATAAGTAAAAGAAGAAGAACGAAAAGATGCAAGTGGGAGAAAGGTTGAGGGTGAAGAGAAAGAATAGTGAAGAAGTAGAAGAAGTAGGGGGGTACTTGGAAAAGGTGAAATAAAGAGAAAAGGGACGTTCTAGAAAGAGGTAAATTGCCTCGGGATATTTAATCCCATGGAAAGAGCCAATGAGGGGCAGAGGGAGGGGGTAGGGGCTGGGGTATCCTTTATTGGCTCGGCGAAGCTTAGCAATGGGCGAAGATAAGTTTCCCCGTAGGATCGATGGCCAATCACGTTAAGCGATTTTCGCGCCTCGTTATCCTTTGTTTCCTTCCGCCGGATAGATGAACGGACGAACGTACCGACGGATGGTCGACATCCTCCAACCTTTCCTCCTAAACCACCTCCACCCCCACCGACCACTCCACACCTTCATTTCTAGCCTTTACAACTATCTCCTTTTAATTTTCCTTTTCCTCTTCTTCTTCTTCCACCAACATCACCACCACCATCACCATCATCCTTTTCTTCGTTTTCTACGTTTTAAATCGATCTTGTATCTCTCGTTCCTTTCCTTCCGGGTTATTCGAGACAATCGAGATCGCATTTCTCAATGTCAAGATAAAAATTAAGAATATTTTATTTCCTATAGAAAATCGTTGTCATTTTCTTCTGTTTTTTTCTTTTCTATTTAATCGTCTAAATATTGGAATCGGAAACGTATCGCATTTTGATCTTCAAATAGGAAAGTTTTATTTATAATAAAACTATATACGATTGAAAACGATATTTTGTACAATGTAAGAAGAAGAAGAAGAAAATCTCGTTTTACGATTATTCTCTCGGAACATTTTATTTAATCTATTATTTTATATGTCACGTTTAAGTCACGTTTAAGTCTTTCGAGTATCGTGAAACAAACGTCGTCTTTCGCGTTTCTCAATGTCAAGAAAAATAACGAACAATCCATTTTGGAAAAAGAAATATCTTTAAATAAGAAACTGTTCGTTCCAAGCATATCTATTATATATCGTCCTTATTTTTGTTTATTATTTTTTTAAATAATTCTCAAAAGTTGACTCGACGTAGTATCAGATATTTTTCTAATGACAATTTATAATTCAAATAATTTTTTTTTCCCGATCAATTAAAAAAAGGTAATTATAAATTAAAATCAAATAAAATTTGTAAACAACGATACACACATACAATCTTTTCGATAAAATATAAGAAAAGCAAAGTTAGAAGATTTTTTTATCATAATCGAGATACAATAGGTGCAAAAAGTATTCGTACACCGATCTATTTGAAATAAAATATTGTGACATTGTAGTTTATTAACTAATTTTTTATAAACAATGATATATATATATATATATATATAAACAGTGCGAGTTATCTAAATGAACGATGCTTTTGCTGTTGCTGCTATTATCGTTAATCATGGAACGAATTCATTCCACCTTCTTTCTTTCAACTCGTTACTAGCAAAACTAATTTTCAATAATAACTCGTAGAAGGGTACGAGGAGAAAGGGATAAAGAACGAGAACGAAAACAAGATTGAGAGAAAGAGATGAGGGGGAGGGCAAGGGGATGGGTGTAACTCGGTGAGAAGTGTAAACAACACCGTGTTAATCCCCCTTCCCCTACCCCTTACCACCGTTTCTCTTCTAACCCTCATTTCATCGTTGTCATTGCATCGTTCTTCCTGTTTTCATCTGTGAAATTGTAGAGAATGAGAAAGAGAAAACAAGATGATAGTAAAGAGAGAAAGAGAGAGAGAGAGAGAGAGAGAAAGAGAGGTGAGCAGACACCACCATACACGCATAGAACGAAGACGAGTTGTTGGGAAGAGAAAGGGAGGAAGAGGAGGAGGAGTAGAAGGAAGATAGAAAGCCAAATTAAGGTTCGTTTTCATAGGACGCCGTCATGGGCCACGATTGAATTGCCACCCGCTGGTTTTTCGCGCGAAGTGTTTTCGGAAATTAAGCGATATTGTGTACCTTAACGAATGGGATTCAAGCGGTACTCGTTTATACAACGTGCAGATAGACTAAAACTCTAAAGTTAAAACCCGTGAACTGTCGCGATATAATTTTCCTAAAGAAAACAAAATGACGTTGAGTTAATAAATAAATAAATTTAAAGAAGAAGAAAGAAAGAAAGAAAAAAAAAAAGAAAATATATCCTTTAGATGAAAGAAAGTTAGATCAACGATGAATGGATTCGACATGATCAGTAATTTTCCATGAGAAATTAATCCGGAACATGTTAATTCGTTAAAGTTATATATATAAAAAAAAAAAAAAAAAAATGTATAATAATAAAACCATAATAAGAAAGAGTCTTTTTTTGAACTTGGTATTACGAAGAATTTAAAAAAAAAAAAAAGATAAGGATGAAGAAGAAGGTGGTCTGCGGTAGAGGATTTGCTTGAGAGGGGGAGAGGGAGGAGGGGAAGGGAAAAGTGGATAGACGATATTGAAGGCACGTCGTGATTTTTTTTAAATTTAATATAGACTATGGGTTGAGTTCCACGAGAAAGAAGAAAGAGAATGAAAAAAAAAAATTGAAAAAAAAAAATACAACAAAAAATAAAAATGTAAAAGAAAGAAAGAGAGAGATAGAGAGAGAGAGAGATAGATAGAGTGTGGAGGAAGAGGAGAAGGAAAGGGGAGAAGGTGTAGGTGGAGGAGGAGGAAGAGGAGTTGCGAGACACGAGAGCGTTATTGCTTCGGTGGTGGAGTTCATGGCGGTTAATGGTAGTGGTGGTTTATGGTGGTTGGCCACCACGGTGCTGCTGGTGGTCGTAGCAAGCAATATCCGGCCGGTCACGTAGACTGACCTCAGCATCGAGCAATAACGATGTCCAGGTCGGAACATCTCCGATGCGTCGCGTCGCGTCGCATCGCGTCGTATCGCGTAACGTAGTTTTGCTCGTCTCTACGTGAAACGAACAAGAGATTATCCCTTTGATACCTATATACGATACCTATATATAAATATATATTTTTTTTTTTCTCATTGACACGCCTTATCAATTTTATACGATCAAATATAAGAGAAGGGACAAGATAGATCGTTGAAAAGGATTTTTCGGATTTTTTATTATTTAATATTTTGTTCTTTTCCTCTTTTTCTTTTCGACGATACGATAAACTTTGATTATGTTTTTATTGTATTATTTTTACTCGTTGTTGGACGTAATTTCGTATGAGATAGAATAACATGATTTAAAAATTGTTTAAATTTAAAATCTGTTCTTTGCGGTAATAGTAAAAAAAGAAATACAAGTATTTCTACGAGTAACTTATGTAATAAATATATTTTTTTATAACAAAATTCGAAACCAAAATAAAAAAAGGAATTAGATAGAATTGAAAATAACAATCGTATGAGATAGAATAATATGATTTAAAAATTGTTCAGATTTCAAATCTGTTCTTTGTCGTAATAGTATAAAAAAAACAACAAGTACTTTTACGAGTACTTTTCGTGATAAATATATTTTCCTATAGTAAAATAAAAAAAATAAAAGAGTTAGAATTGAAAATAACAGGAGAGAGAAGAAAGCTTTTATAATGTTATAAATTCAATACAGTTCGATATTATTTTTGATTCCTTTTCGTTTGTATTAAACCAATCATGGATATTCGCAAAAGAAAAAAACCTTTAGTCCTTTTGTTTGGTAGAGGTACGTATCTACATCCTGTATAGGTTTAAATATGCAGCTCGCATAGTACGTTAATCTTATCGACTTACCGTACATCTTCCCTTCGTCGGAAAGGATAATTTTGCGTCGACCGCATGGCGGATATATGGTGAGAGCTTCCTGGAAGCTTTGCTCGATATCCGGAGACCATACTCCCTCCGCGTCCGCTGCTGACAGATCCTTTTCGTCCTGAAATAAGAAAAAAAGATCGTTTAAAAAAATCCTTGACTTTTTATTTTATCCACTATAACAAATATAAAAATTCAATTATATATATATATATTATATGTACATTAACGAATAAAAATTTTCTTATCGTTTACACCGATTAATTATTTTAATTGCCTATCAAATATTAATAAATTTAACTACATTTTTTTTTTATTTTTTTGAAAGATATCAGCAATTTTTTTATACCCTTTAAATATTCTGTTATGGAGAGTGCTATATGTATAAAATTACGAAGATATTATTTTTCTCTTGAGTATCTCACTAGCAAATGGGAATGTTATTTTATCTATATAATTAATCGACCAAAAAATAAAAAAGAAAAGTAAGTAATGTAATTTTCTATTCTCGATATGGCGAAGAAAATAAAAAGGAGAAGAGAAAAAAAATACGAATTCTTGAATCCGGCCAATCAGATGAGTTCTTTCGAAACAAAGACACTCTCTCCCTGTTTCTCTTTTTCTCTCGTTCTCTCTCTCTCTCTCTCTCTCTTTATCTCTTTAGCCGAAGAGTTTCTCGAAGTTAAAAGCACGCCTGGAACGCGACGATTTTGCTTTCTGCGATTCAAGAAATTCTCGCGTATCCACTTTTATTTCCGGCCGTTCGCGTATAAGCCCACCTCGTCTCTCGTATGTACGAGTTTATCTATGTATGTATGCATGCATGCATGCAGCATGTATAAATACACACGTATATGTACGCACGATGTTATATATCCCGAGTGCAGGAAGAAAACAAGACTCGGAATTTCAACGAAACGAAGATCTCCTTTCGGTGTGTGTGTTTGCCGTACGAAGAGGAACTCAACGATTATCTTTGAGTTTATCTACTTAAAAAAAAAAAAAATTCCCCATACGAACATACTTCAGAGAATTTGCCAAGAAATCGACGCTAACCATTTTATTTATACAAAATAATAAAATTTATCAAAAACGACAAATATAACGAAATTAAAAATATAAACTTAGGTTCAAAGTTTATAACTGAATTTTGAATATCCATTTTTATTATCGAATAATATACAAAAGTATATTTAATACACACTAATTGACAATTTCTTTAACTATTTTTCTATAATACTTGATTTTTAAAAATCATTTTTGAATTATTTGAAATATCTGTGATATTTGATACTTAATTATCCTTATATACGAAACTCGCGTATGTATATATATATATATATATATATGTTATTTATAAGTTAGAATAATGAATAAAAAATGTAAATAAAAATATTAATTAATCTAATATACTTACATCGCTAATTTCGCCAACGTCGAGATTTTTCGTATCCGAGCCGGAGCCGTTGGCGTCGGGCGGCGGCCCGGAACTCGCGGGAGTCCACGGCGCGGAAATGGTGTCGGCTGCAGCCACCGCACTGCCTAGAAAAATAACAAATAAAAACAAACATTATGATGATCGTGATAAACAACCATTAATATTATTATCTCCAATTAAACATTTCAATTATTTTCATATAACTATTTATTACCATTATCGTATTAATAAATACAAAAATATACCCTCGTTGAATTAAATTATAATATCATTTCTAAATAAAATCATTATGCACAATGAATTAAAAATAAAAATATAAATATAATCATAAACTCTTTGTAAAAGTCATCATCGATAAGTATCATAACATTTGATAAGTTTAGGATAGTAAATATTAAAGAAAATTAAGAATAGGGGTAGTTATAAAGAGAGAGAGAGAGAGAGAGAGAGAGAGAGAGAGAGAGAGAGAGAGGGATGTTACATGAAGAAGGACGGGAGGCTCCAGCAGCCAAGCAACAAGTGTTTGCCTGATATCGCTGCTATCAGTGCCGTGTGGTTCGATGGTGGGGGTAGCTTGTAGGCGGTACACTCCGCCTACCGGGGGTGGAGTGTGTATGTTAAGCCCCTGGTGTATCGTCCCCATCATCGTCTTTCTCTTTCTCTCTCTTTCTCCCTCTCTTTCTCTTTCTCTCTCTTTCACTCTCTTTCTCTCTCTCCTTCTCTCTCTTTCTCTCGTCAGCTAGCTCTTTCCCGTATCCGGGCATCAACGCGATACGAGCCGAGCCAAGCCAAAGCTCGCGAGAACATCCCTCGAAAATGTCCCTCTTGCAATAATCCCCAGGGAAAACGGATGAAAAGCCGAGAGAAACGACATGTCTTGCCAAACCGTAACCAAAAAAGAGGGGATGCGAGTGAAGAGGAGTAAATGGTCAAACACCATCAAATTTTCTTTTTATTTTTTTTTTATTTCTGTTACCACTAACTGAGGAGTCATCCCGCAAACGCGTTTTCTAAATACTCGATGAGATGATAGTTTCTTAAGCTGCGCATTTTTGATAAGTGTTGATTAATATCTGTGGAAGGGGTGGTCTTTTTCTTTTTTTGTAATTTGATTTAATGTAGTCGAGTAGTATAATATGCTATTCCGGGATACATATTGAACGTAAGAATTTATTAATCATATATATTTTTTTTCTAAAGTTACATTTCAAAAAGGAAATGACAGGTAATGGTTCGTGACGTATAGTTAGAGTATTTTACTTCCGCGACAAAAGAGAGTTACTATTATTAATGTTATAGACGTCAACGGCGATCGTTCAGGTACTGTTATTATGGTAATGAGGAATATTGGCGGTACGGAGGCAATTACGGATGCGAATGCTTGGGCGTGACGTAATAACGTGAATGATTAAGTGCTCTCACATTACCGTAAACGATATTGTATGGATTACGAGCTATTATATGAGGACCTATATCATGAGTCCGGTTTCTATCGGACGACCGAACAACCATTTGCCCAAAACAGATCGACCATACCTATAATCATTTGTCGGTATGAAGGTTTATACCATCCCTGAACGCGCGAGTATGTGTCATTCTCTTATAACTTAAACGATTACTTCCAATTTTCAATAGCTTCGATTAGGGTAGAAAGAAATGTTTTCCCATTTTACGAAATAATTATTATGCTAATGAAATCGATGAAAGTAATTGAACAGGTGCATTAAGTGGATATTTAAAAATTCATTCGTTCATTATGATCGTTCAATAGGATGCCCATTTATCTGAACCAATTTGTTGGATTTTAATACAATGTTAGTGATAGCGAATATAAAGTATCATTGATGAAACGTAAAATGGAAGACGTTGATTTTCCGGAAGATGTACGAAGAATTTGGCAAAGCCAAAGGTATGCATTCTCTTTGTCTCTGTCTCCCTTTCTCTCTCTCTCTCTCTCTCTTTCTCTCTTGAATAGTATTATACGATCTTTCAACATCAGTAGGACAGTAACACCGAAAGCTCGGAAAACACGCCGAGCTTTAATAGAGACACCGGAAGAGCAGCTTCACGTAGTATGTACATGTATATAGAAACGGTATTAGTGAAGCTTGTCAGAGAGCTACAAAGCTAGACAGAATGAGAACGAGAGCAAGAGAAAGAGAGATAGAGATTGTATATATAAACATATATACATACATATGTGTGTAGAGAAAACGAAGAGATCGTAGGCGCAATGGTATTCCATGGTGTATAATGGTGTGAGTATGTGTATGATGGTGGTGGACGGTACACGCAATGCCAGGACGGCAGGATGCATAGATCATGGCGGATGACGCATGGTTGCATTCGGCGTACGAGGTGGTTGAGGGGGATGGAAATGTACGGATGAAGGATGGGAAACGGCCAGGGCAGCGAGCCCGTGATAGGGTGTACCCAACTAACCCACACCCCCCGTAAGCTTTACTAAGGTCCGAGAAGGAGAGAAGCAGAATAAGAGAGAGAAGCTGTTTGAGCAGGGAGTGGACACACTGAGAAGTGGTGGATGAGATGAAGAGAGAGAGAAAGAGGAGAAGAGAAGAGTAGAGTAGAGAAGAGAAGAGAAGAGAAGGGAGAAAGGACAGGATGGTCAGGAAAGGGTGGGAATTTTGGAATGTCACGGGAGACCGCGACTCCTCCAGGGCTACCGTGAGAGACCCAAGCGACGTCCTTTTCTCTAGAGCATGACCTGCCCACTCGCCGATATTACGCTTCTGGCGTTTCTCTCTACCCTTATACTATCTTCTCCTATCTCGCATGGAAATGCGGCTATGTTCAAACCACCTACYACCACCATCACCACGTTACTGCTGCTGCTGTTGCTGCTGCTACCGCTGGTTTTCTTCGTTACCAAGGAAAACTTCCTTTGTCATTGTTTAACTAACTATCATATTATTATTTTTTTTTTTTTATTTAACCTCTCATTTTTAATAACAAGATAATAATAAAATTCAAAACGTGTCAATTTGATCAAAGTTTCACAAAATGACATATATTTATCCGTAACAAAAATGAAACAGTTTATATAAGACACCTTATAGGTTACGGATTCTAGCTCTATTTTCTCTTTCCCAAAAATCTCACCCTCTTCTTCTTCTTTCTTTCTCTTCCTACTATCTACTTCTCTTGGGTGCAGTAAATGGTGTATTCGTAGGGGTGGTTTTGGTATTGGTGATAGTGTTGGCGATAGTAGATGGTAGTGGTGGAACTAGCTAAGCTGTAAATTTGCCGTATAACCATTTCGGGGTGGCTCTCTGCTGGTCGAGTAGGCCAGCTTCGTACTCTCTATTCCTCTCTCTCTCATACACCCTATCTCTCTCTCTCTCTCTCTCTCTCTCTCTCTCTCTCTCTCTGTTCGTTCACGTCCTCTCGTACTGTAGAGTTTTGGGGTGGATAGAGAAGGTCGGGACTGGAAGAGAATGGTGGAAAGGGAACAGGGTTGGAGGCAGGGGGCAGGGGAATGGAAGCAAGAGACGGGGGTCGTAGAAGCATTCATAGCAGAGACCAGAGGGTGGCTTCGGTGGAATGCGTCCCGTTTAATATCGCGGAACATTATATATCGCCTCCCTTGTCCCTATGTTGGACCGTACCGCACGGCATAACACGTACAAGCGTACGAGAACGGGGCACCATGTGCTCGCGCATTCGCCTACATAACCCATACACACACACATGACCAATACGCACATATATATATTCTACTCTCTAACTTATACCTCTATGTGAGTCTACTGGTTATCGTTGGTGGATTCTCTTGTGCGTGAACGACACTACTACTACTACTACTACTATTATTACTACTACTACCTTTACCTAATACTACCATACTATCGTCCTGTCTCTCTTCGTCTTACACTTTATATATTATATCCTTGCTTGCTTGCTAGCTAGCTTGCTTTTGTCCACTAAATGTTTTAGAAATGAAAATTCGAAAATATGCATTTTCTATTTAAATTCTTTTTTATTCATTTACCGGTATGCAATATTTTTGATATTAATTTCTTTGCGAAAGCTTTTCTTCGTTGCGTTTGATTGAGTTCATATTGGAATTAGTAATAGTTTATAGTTAAATTGAAATAAATTTGCTTAGATAATAGGTTTTTTTTTTATATTAATAATTTCTTAATCGATAAATACCTATTGTTATTTTAAAATGTATATCGTACAATTTAATAATTTTAATAACAAAATATATAGTATATTACTCTATTACTAGTTAGAGTATTTTAATACTTTATTACGTTGCTACTACAGAAGATCTCTTTGTTCTTAGTCTTCTCATCAACCGGAAGTCGTGTTAAGATTGATATTTCTGAAAGGTCATAGACGAGAAAAGGGATCAGAAAGAATTGCATTTGTATGCATTTATGCGAAATCAATTTCCGTCTCCGACGTCGGCTTAGAGTAGCTCGTTACGAAGAATCGTTCATCGTGAGCCGCGTACTCTTCTTTTTTTTATTATTATTTTTTTTTTCATTCTTTATTTATATCTCTTTTTATTTTTTTTTTTTATCATCTTCTTCTTCTTCTTCTTCGAAGTATGTAACCATTCATCTTTGTAATATCTTCGTCGATTCATCGTACGTTTTTCTTACCGATGATCTTGCATCTCGATTTCATGCCACAATGATCCTCTCTCTCTCTCTCTCTCTCTCTCTCTCTCTCTCTCTCAACTCGTTGCGAGTTTTATGCTCGAGTGACCTTCGAGATATTTTTTCTTTTTTTATAATTCCTTGATTTCATTCTTTTGAATGAGAACGACACAAATACACGACCTAGTAGTAAGTAGACAGATAAAATATTTCACATTTACGATGTATCACGTGTAACACATTTATGAGACTATTTAGATTTGTACGTTTATTTGTATTTTTTGTTCTCTTTATGTATGTATAAGAACCAGCAAATAAATAAGTAAAGATTTAATCTAAGGAAAGTGATCGTTAAAATCCAAGTCCGTCGTCATCGTCGTCATCGTCGTCGTCGTCGTCGTCGTCGTCGTCGTCGTCGTCAAACGATTTGCGAGCGCAAAGTATGCCGAGTGTTTTACTTTCTCGACGCTTTGGATAAACCTCGATAATAAACCGGATCTTAACGGGTCGTGAAAGCAACGATTAAAATTCTTAATGGCTCGCATAAAAGTCACTAAAGGGAGGGGTGAAGGGGAGATCGGGGAAGGGTGGGGGGAGAACAGGAGGGATGACGACGGTAGCAGCTTCACCGAGTGTACTCTTACCATAGGGATGCTTACGAGGAGAACCTTTTTTTTATTTTTCATAACTTTAATGTTTAACTAAGTACTTCTAAGATCAATAATTTTATTTTATAATACATAATATTTTTCCATTATTTACGCTTGTCTGACTTTATCAATCGATCGTTAACGTTCAGTATTGAAAAGGTATTATTACAAATCTAATTTTAAATTATGAATTAATTATTAATTCGTCAAAATATCCAAATTGTCGTCATAATAAAATGAATTATTAATTCGTGTGATTATTATTGTTGATGTTTAACGAGACGAATAAATTGCGTGAGAGAATCGATAAACGAATTTGAAAGATAAGAATACGTTGGGGATGAAAAGATTATTGAAATTTGTTTTCATCGATTTATATACGAATAATAATACATGTGTGTGTGTGTGTGTGTGTCTATGTGTGTTCGCAATTTTGAATTACGAAGCGTGAAATCGCGATTTAAATAAAAAAAAAAAAAAAAGACAAAACGAGCTTATTAAGCATTCATATATCCGTAATATAAACTGGAGTATTTAGCACGTTATTTTCTTCTTCAACTCTCCGATATTTTTCTCGGTGGTGCAACCGAGGAAGAGGATCGTATATAAAAAATGAAAAAAAAAGCTCGCGGTAGTTGCATCGTAATAGTAGTTGGTTGTAGAAAAAGCTCAGCACTTCCTTTAGCTTTCATTCCCCTACTCTCGTCGTTGCATCCCACGATGGGGGGAGAGGCGAGGTTGTGGGTAAAAACAGAAAAAGAAGAAACTTCGCGAGTTGATGAGGGGGAGGGGAGGGCTGGGGTTGCCTGTTCATTCGTGAATAGTGGATATGCATGACAGTAATTAATTTCCGTCGCCTTGTTTTTAAAGTGTGTGAAGTGAAAAAGAAAATACAAATGAGAGAGAAAGATAGTTGGTTGGTTAGGGGTAGAAAAAAAGCTGGGTTGGAATGAAGAAGAAGAAGAAGAAGAAGAAGAAAGAAAAAAAATCGACGATTTTTTAAAACGATATTCTTTTATCTTGACTTTATTTTCTTTTAAACGTGAATGGGGGATGCGAGTCGAATGAGGATAACGAGTTAATTAGTAGGATGGAAAGAAAATAGCTTTGTAAAGTATAAATTTGTATTACTTTTTATTTTTCTTTATTTCAAATGACGCGTTAAAATCGAATATGATATATTTTTTATTTATATTATATTTTATTCATATTATTTGGTTTATACGATATTATTTTGTTTATTTTGTTAATAATTTTACGAACACTAGCTAAATATCCGAACTGAGTAATTTAATTAATAAAAAAAATATATATATATATATACTATAAATATATATAATAAATATATAGAATATAAAAATATATATTTACATATATATAAAATGTAACCTGAGTAAAACCTGGATGGGAAATTAAAAACAACACCTGACAAAATCTTGACAAAACCGTGGGAAAAATTTATATACAATGCTTGCAATAATAAATTGACCATAATATATATTTATGTTATACATATAATATATAATAAAAAAAAATGTGTGTGTAGAAAGAAAAAATGAATGGTTAGAAGAGTTGGCTGTTAGGAATACTCGAAAGGGTGAGAAAGCATAAGAAAGCAAAAAGGTCGACGAGCACGTGATTTTAAATGCGAATATAAGCGAGGAGAAGAAAAAAAAACAGAAATAAGTAATATAGAAAGAATAAAGAAAAAACAGAGAAAGAGAGAGAGAGATATGATGATGGGAGTGAGGTGGGTGTGGAGGGTAGGTGGAATAGAAGTGAAGGTGAAAGGGGGAAGAGAAAGAGAGAGAAAAGAAAAGAAAAAAAAAAGCTTGTGAAAAGCGTTAGTACGAAGGCTTTTTCGAGAGTACTCTCCTTCACAACCTGCGAGAGATTTTCCAGCGTGTTTAACATTTGGGTAGGTCGTAACACCGATTCTCCGTGTTATAAGGAAAAAATAACTTCTAGCATTTCAAACGAATGATTAACGAAGAAAAGAGAAGAAATGTAGAAATAGATGAGTCTAAATGAAAATGCAAACATGAGTGTATCGTTTTTCGAGTACCAACACTACCACTACCAACAACGTGTACATAATTTTCCTCATTTATTTCTCAAAACCCAACTTATCTCCACTCACCCTTTACACACACCTTCATTCAATCATCAAACACACTTTTTAGTATCTTTTTCTATAAATTATCAAACTTTCTCGCTCGTATCTTTCTTCCTCATTTTGTCTGATTTAATTGCAATATTTTGCGGGAAAAAAAAAAGGATAGGAACTTATGACGTGACACGAAACAACAACTAACTATAGACAATTACGCGACTATGACGAGGATGAAGATAAGGACGAAGAACGAGAACGAGAACGAGAACGGCAAAGACATGCTCTTCAATTAGCGACGAAGCGAGTAAATCCGAAGGGTCGTTCGAGAAAATAGAAAAATAAAGAAAGAAAAAAAAAGGAAATGATTCGTTGGTTGATTTTTTTTCCCTTTTTTACACTTTTACTGAAACCCCCTTCTCCTTCTTCTTTTTCTTCTTCTTAGCGATCGCAACAACATCCGTAATGACGAGAACTCGAAACTTTCGTCGGATAACTATGTTGGTTTTACGTTGAAAAAGAAAACTGTAAAAAAAAATAAGAAAAAAAAAACGGTCCCTTTGAACAACATTTTTTTCTAAGAACACGCAATTAGAAAAGAATTAGTAAACTATCTAAAAAAATCGTTAGACGTCGACATTAATTAAATACATTCAAAGAGTATACACACACACAAGAAAAATACGTTTAGCCTTAGAACGAATTAGAATTATAACATAGTTTCATCTATTCGCGAATTGGAACAATACAACAAAAATGACTGCAACCCTCTTCCCATCTTCTCAACTCTTTTTCAACTCTTACGAATATCCACTTATTTCTCTTATACCCTTTTCCTCCTGTATCAACCTCGTTCTATATATATATATCTCTCTCTCTTTCTCACCGAAATGTATCTTTTCTTTCTTTTTTCTTTATTCATCTACACGCTCGATGAATAAAGTTTAAAGCAGGAGTTTTCAAATGACTGTGAAAAGATTCGCGAGGTGTAACGCGCGTGGATTAATTAGCGCGACGCTTTCTTGCCACGTCGTCCTCGTTGATTTTATCGTTTGTGCATCTTTTCTTCGCCTCCGGTCTTTATCCCTCCCTCCCTCCCTCCCTCCCTCTCTCCCTCCTCTTATCCTCCTCTCGTTTAATCCCGTATCTCTATCTTTTACGCTTGAATCCAAACACGGGATGCTCGTTTCGGTGTAAAACGCGATGTACTTTACGGTACTCGAAAAAAATAGTCGGGGATCTCGCTTCGAGCAAAATTGCACGAAGAATGAAAGAATGAAAGAAAGAAAGAAATAATAAATAAAGGATGAAAATAAAAAAAGAAGAAAAAAAAAAAAAGAACAAAAATAATGAAAACGTGTACTACTCTCTTTTTCTCTTTCTCTCTTGGTTACTCGTTTTGAGCGGGGTACTCTCTTCTCGGCATCAACGTAATTCCTAAACGCCCTGCTTGCCCCCTCCCCCTCCCCTCCCTCCTCACCCCCTTCACTCCCCACTCTCTACATCTGCTCGTAATTAAATCGTCGAGATAACTTGCCGCTTAACGAAGCACGTCATTTCGTTTCTACGAGCCCGTTGTCGGTCGCGCGCCATAATTATTTGTAAATTAATTTCGCAAACGGTTTGTGCGCGAGGTGTGCTTAGAAGCAACCAAGCTTTTCCGTTTATATACATATATATATTTTTTTTTCGTGTTTGTTTTCGTTTCTTTTTTACCTAGGTTAGTTTTTTTTTTTTTTTTCAATAGATATTTTTCTTTTTTAGTTAAACAATATTAAAATAACATTACTTTTATCTTTCTCTCTCTTTTTCTTTATATTTGTCGTCTACTTCATTTTCTTCATTCTTCATCTTCTTCTTCTTCTTCTTCTTTCCTCTACTTATTCTTCTTCTTATTTTCTAAAATAAACTCGAAATATGTACATAAAATCGGCCGCACCAACTACTTCGTACATTGTCGCTCGCAATTAGAGGGATTAATTTACATACTGCTGAATTAACCGTTCGGTCATGAATTATTCAAAGGTTATGCTAATGGCTCGACTCTGAATTGAAGTCAATAATTGAATACTTCTCGAGAATATAAGGAAAGAAAGAGAGAGAGAGAGACAGAGATAGAACCACCACCATCACTATCACCCTGGTTGCTGCTTTCGCGAATAGAGGTGTGGGGAGAAAGGGGGAGTGGGTGGTTAGGAAGAGCATTGGACGCTATTAAGTTTCATGGAAAACGAGAGGAAATCGTTTATGCTTCACCGCGAGAATTACTTCATCTCTTTATATACGAGAGAAAGTATTCCATCTATACGAATTTGATAAGAAATAAGAAGTCAAAGTTCTCAACGATAAATATGAAATTGTAATAAAGATATGTAGAAATATCATTTCGTAATATAATAATATAAAGGAGGGAAAGACGAGGAAGAACATTTCGTTTCGTTTTTACTTATTTTTGTTAAATAATTATAGTATAATATATTAAATTTATTAAAATGTGAGAATATTAATAACAGAGATTACAATATCAACTAATTCTGTAACAATCTCATATGTTAAATTGAAATAGTATAAATACGTATATTAATTACGTATAATATTAATTATATTAATTATTTTTATTTATTTATATATATATATATATAGTTATGAGTATATATTAGTATATTTAAAGATGATATTTAACATAATGTAAGATTATGTAAAGCATGATTTATAAAATTAATTGATTAAATCAATATCTCAATAAATTACTTGTCTCCTATATAAAATAAAAAAAAAAAAAATAAAAGAAAAGAAGAGAAAGAAGAAGAAAAAGAATAAAAGGCCGATCACCGAGGAAGAAGATTTTTAAAAATGAGTAGACAACAAAAGAAGTTAGTTGGGGGTGTGACATAACATCCGATCGATCGATCGATCGATCGATCAATTTCCATCGAAACGAGATCGATTCTATCCAGCTTCTTTATTACCCGTGTCTTCTAAAAGAACAGCTGATCAACTGTTAATACAACGCAACCTGCTACATAGTATACGTATATTTTAACTACACATATGATATACTATACATATATATAACATATACCAACAGACAGGTATCTGATATTTTCATCTTTGTCGCTTCTCGCGATCCGCGGATGGAGAAACGTAATCCTTCTACTCAAATATCGGTTTACGATGACTCTCCCAACCGCCAAAAGGAAAGAAGAAGGAAGAGACAACAACAAGCTTCTCGAAGCCCAAAACACCGAAAAATCTTCGTTCTACCATCTTTTTAAAAGCGAATATGTATTATCTACTTCATCGGTGTGTGTGTGTGTGTGTGTCGTCAATCAACCGTGAAACATTCTTCGTCTTCCTCGCTTATGCGAACGGCGTTCTGCACGAGAAGAGACAACGCAACTGGTTCACCTTTCTTTTTTTTTTAATCTTTTTTTTATTTTACACACCACCTTCCTACCCCTTCTTCTTCTTCTTCGAGATTCGTTCCACTTCTGTTGTGTCTCGTCGGAAGAATAAAAAGAAAATAAAAACCCGACGAATCGTAACGGTCGTTGACACCACTACGTTCGACAAAACAAAAAACCAAAAGAAAATATAAAGTTGATAGAATTAATTACTTCCCCTTCCTAAAAAAAAATGTTATCGGATAAGATCGATGATATGAAGCATGAGAAACATGGAAATAGTTGTTAGATGTCCAAGCATCGTTAGATCGTCTTGAAGCATCTTCGTGGAAGGCAAAGTGCATGCCACGTCATCAATATCGTCCTAAACACAATTGCGAAGGAGGAAGAGGATTACGTAGGTAGGAAGGTAGGAAGGTAGGTAGGTAGTAGAAGGAGGATGAGGATGAGGGTTGCTGCTTGCTTCTCTCTCTCTCTCCCTCTCTCTTGCTCACTCATTCTCCCTTTCTCTCTCTCTCTCTCTGATAGTAGTACTACCGTTGCTCCGTTACTTGCTTCTGAATACGGCAGCCGTATCTCCAGAGGATCATTTAACCGAGATAATTGCCAAACATTGTTTACCTTGTTAGCCGTTGAAGCTTGCCTGGCAAACTCGCGCGAGTTAATAAGCAGCAGCAGTAGCAGCAGCAGTAGCAGTAGAAGCAGCAGCAGCAGCAGCAGCAGTAGTACCAGTAGCAGTAGCAGCAATAGCAGCCAACGTTAAGCTAGGAAGAGGGCTCGTACTATAAGCAAGTAGCCAGGAAGTGCACACGGTGGTAGGAAACAAGAGAGTGAGTGAGAGAGAGAGAGAGAGAGAGAGAGAGAGAGAGGCCACTACGACGACGCGGCTTCGCAATACAGCTAGTCTAGCCTAGCTAGGTAGGTAGAGCAGCAAGCTTACCCGAACCCCCTGAGTGCGAAACCGTGTGTAAATTAGCGTCTTCAATTTGCGAACGTTCGCCTGACTTTACCGAACAGTCAGAGATAGAGAGAGAAAGCTTCTATGACGAGTCAAGAAGGAGGAAGATCTAAAACGGCTACAAAATAACCGTTCTGCTATCATCATCGTTTCGATAATTATCAACAAACTTCTCTGTTATGTATATACATATATACCTTATAACAAAATAATTATTCACATTCATTCATTTAATTTGTTTACCTTTGATAAGACCCAATAGAAAATTTACAATTAGGTTATCCTATCAATCATCGTCTTTTAATCGATTGCATAAATAATATATATATATATATATATATATATATATAAAAGTTTATCGTAATAATGGAATTGTTAAATGTGTGATACCAATCTCAACGACAAAAATATATATATAGAAGTAGAATCTTTTTAAATAATATCAGAAGATTTGATAAGTCGGGAGTAGAATAATAATAGCTATCTCGAACAGTTTCAGGACGATTTACCTCTGAGGAGTATAATCGATAACCTAATAATCGTGCCGCGTACTTGTGCGGCAAAGGAAGGAAGGAAGGAAGGTAGGCAGAGCAAGAGAAAGATAAAGAGAAGAAGGTAGGGGGAGTAAGAGGAGAACGTAAGAGAGAAAGAGAGATAGATAGATAGATAGATAGTTAGATGGTGAGAGTGAGAGAGAAGAAGAAGAAGCTGAAGAGAAAGAGAGAGAGAGAGAGAAAGACGAGGAAAGGGCGTGGGTAATTAAGGCCGCAGGAAGGTTCAAACTGGAAAGCAAAGTCGAAGGGCGCTTCTCCCATGAGAGGCGTGAATTACATAGCGAGGCAAGCGAGCCGGCAGACAGGCTCATTGTCCTCCGCTAGTTTAATTAATGCAGCTGAACCGACGTCCTTTACTACTACTACTACTACTAATACTACTACTACTACTATCGTCATATTCTGTCTCTCTTTATCTGTCTATCTCACAGTCTATCTTTCTCCTCCCTTTTCTTGCAGTATCAAGCCCCTAAGTCCTGACGCGATGCCATTCGCGATGACTTCGTGCTATGTATTTACACGCAAAGCTCAGACCCAATAATGTCGCCCTAGTCTCTCGTCTTCAGATTTCGACGTTGATTTGTCAATTAGTTGATATATAATACGTATATATACATATATACTATAATATATACATATGTTATATGTATATGTGTTCTTTTCCTTCGATCAAGTAGATAAAATATAAGCATACGTGTATATTATATGTACGTACTTTGAGAGTATGTAATTTTTTTCTATTTTTTTTTTTTTATGATATAATTATGATAATTTTTATGTGAACATTTTTCACGAGTAGTTGGGAAATTGTTAATTGCACTCTTCTGTTTTTTCTTCCTTTTTTTTCTCTATGATAGTTGGATTAATATAAGTAAACTCATAATCTTCTTGACATAATTATATGTTTGTTCGATGTATTATTTTTTATGAGGGAAATACTCAAGAACCAATAACGTTGCTGCACGGTATTTTCTAACCATGTTGATATGTTGATTCATTTTAAGTAATTACAAAATTGTTAAGATTATTATATTATTAAAAAATATAAATAGTATTTTTTAAATAAGGGTCAAATAAAATAAAAGATTCGATTTGAAAGTTGAGAACTACGATTGGTTGACGCATACCGGTAAAAAACACGAATCGGTATCGAATCGAAGTCTTTGTGAAAAAGGGAAAAAAGAAAAGAACGAAGCTAAGAAAAAGATTGAGAAGAAGAAGAAGAAGTAGAARAAAAAGAAGGTTCAAAAAAAAGGGAATAGAAAAATCTATAACCATTGATCCGTAACACGTTTCTCCATCTTTTCTTGTCCCTATCACATTCTCTCCTTTTATCTCGTGTTAGTCTATTCGCGTTAAACTCTTATTCTACACTTCTATCATTGGAAATGGTAAGAATTGAGAGAAACGAATTAAAAATTCGAATTAAAACGAATAAAAGAGATAAAACTTTTCTTTTCTCGCTTAACTAACAACGTTTCCTTTTATTCCCTTTTTTTTTTTATTATCGACGAAGATCCATTATAAAAAAAAAAAAAAAAACCTAAAAGAAGAAGAAGAAGAAAAAAATTAACCAAGAGAGAAAAAGACAGAAGCCCTTTTCGGCTTCCTCTTTGCTTCTAACTCTCGTCCCTTCTTAAACCATCGAACGAAAGGATGAATAAAAGAGAGAAAGAGAGAGAGAGAGAGAGAGAGAGAGAGAAAGAAAAAAAGTAAGAAAACGAAGAAGAAGAAGAAGCAGAGGTGGAGACTCGGGGTCAAGGTGCCGCTCTGTTGCCGCTTTTCTTTCTTGGCTCCAGAGTCTCGAGTAGTGGCGGCTGCTGTTGCACCGGCTGCTGATACTTCTGTTGCTGCTTCTGCTGTAGATGCTGTTGCTTTAACTGCTGCACCATCAAGAAGAGAAAAGAAGAGAAGACAGACTAATAATCTTTTCGATACGAACTTACTCTTTATTCTATCTCATTTCTCTTATCCAGATACGCTCCGATGAAAGTGCTATCATCCTACTATGGTGAAAGAACGAAAAGTACTCAAAGTTTCTGTGTGACTCCCTTTCTTATACTTCTTACATTAGTTTTCTTATTCGATAAGGACACAAAAGATGCTGATACTAAGATAATAAATTCAACTTTCTTATTAAATCTATCTCCCTCTCTCTTTCTTACTATACTATTTCATTGTGTCAAAGTGAAATACGGTAGTTCATTATTACTGACAAATCGACTCTTAACGTTTCTAAACGTTTCTAACCGTTTCTAAATCCAAAATGTTAGAACGTTATACGCCCACTCGCCTAAGTCAAGATTCTTCCTTCCTTTTCTCTCTCTTTCTCTCTTTCTCTTACACTTACATTCACTAGAGAGTCTAGAGTCTCGATTCTTAAACGAGGAATTTACGTCAAAGTAAACTCGCTTCTTCCTTCCCTTCTTCACCACCCCCCCAACCAACCCTCGTTCCACCTTTTCGTTCCTTCCTTCTTAGTCTTACCTTTTTCTTTCTCTCTCTCTCACTCTCTCTCTCACTCTCTCTCTCTCTCTCTCTCTCTCTTTCTCTCTCTCTTATATATCTGTTCTTTACTTCCTTCCTTCCTTGAGAAGCTACTTCATCGCCGTTTTGTCTCGCGCGCGCACGCACGTCGAACGAATTTCCACGGTAGATTACTAGCGTGGTAGAGAAGAAGGGTGGATATGGGAGGGTAGAAGGGAGGGAGGGAGGGTGCTTTAAGCTCGAAGGAGGGAAGGTTTCCGTTCTCTCTATCGATTTTGGCATACCAGACAAGCTGCTTCCGCTTTCGCGGCGATAATTCGTCGAGTCGGTGATGGCGGTGCGGTTTAAGTCCGCCGCGCTTCGCGAAACTTCATCAATGATGCGGAACCACCAATCTCTCTCTCTCTCTCTCTCTCTCTCTCTCTCTCTCTCTCTCTTTCTCTCTGTATATATTCGTTCGATCTTTTCTTTAAGTATTTTCTTATTTCTTCTTTCCATTTTTTTACCATTAATCATCCTTTCGATCTGATTCTCATATCATTCAAATATATGTATATATATATATATGAATTATTATATTATTATATTAATATATATGTATACTATGTTATGGTTTATATACTTAATATTTGTATTCGTTTGTTCAATTATTCAAATCATCATATTAAATTCAAATAATATTTGATCAATTGCAAGTGTACACGCAATATGTGATTACAATAAATTGTTGGATACGAAGAAAAAGTATCACGAAACATTAAAATTTCTTTTTCGTGAAATTCCTCCCTTCCCTTCCCTTCCCTTTCCTTTCCCCTCCTCTAAAAGAAATGATAAAACGAATCTCTCATTAGAATTCGGTAACGCCCCATATACTCAACCCTCGGAGAACATTGACGCGATCTTCAGGGTAAGCTCTTTGGTTAACGAACATGTGTTTTCCTCACCGCTTACAAAGCCGAGTATAATAGTGGTAGTAGTAGTAGTAGTAGATTGTCCGAGGCAAGATCTACCCAGAGGGATGGATCATTAGGCCCCAGGCAGTGGTTCATCTGAGTGAGCCCACCAACGGGAATACGATGATGCACTAATGTATCTTTACAACTTTCTGCAAGGATATTTTATTAAACTTTTTCGATAAGATGAACCCCCATGATTGAATAACAATACAAAAAAACGATGGTACTTTTAAATGTTGATTGATCATATTTAAAAAAAATGGTGACACCATTAACAAAATATTTTTCATACAATTCATAGACATTAATATTGGATATTTTCCAAATAATTATTTTTATGATCAATGGATTATTCTAATACAATATACGAATATAATTATTTTTGTATAGTAAAACGTTAAAGATTATTCACTCTATACTTTATAATCATATTTTTAATTTATAAAGTATATCTTTTATATATCATCTTTTTCGTCATTTTAATCATTTGGATTCTAAGTAATAGTAATTTGTAAATACGTATGATATTAGTTTCATACTCCGAAGTATAATAAGAAAGATATGATATTATACAAAATACGTGTATACAATATCTCGACTATTTGGTTTTGATGGTAAATGACACAACCATGAAAGTGTATACACGTTGTTCGAATAATAGATCATTTCGATAATGGAGCACGCGAATAGTAAAACGTTCGAATAATTAGATTATCGGATTTCCACTATAATAATATATATATATCATAGAATATATAATTTAATCAAATTATATCTAAACAAATGATTTATTTTCTTAATAGAAAATCTATCAAATATAATAATAATAATAATAATAATAATAATAATAATAATAATAATAATAATAATAATAATAATAATAATAACAATAATAATACAATAACTAAATCGAACGTGCAAATAACACGTATACAAGTGCAATAATGCATAACTGCAGTCACCCTCGGTTCCCTCATATTTTCCTCCCTATTTAATTCCACCCTCATAATATAATAATTAATAACGATCTCTCTCCTATGAAATAAAACATTCTTATCTCACTTTAATTAAAACACACGTACCCTGTAGATAGGTAGATAGGTAGGTAGGTAGATAGGTAGGTTGGTAGGTAGGTAGGTAGGTAGGCGAAGACGAAGGAAAGGCGTTGGTCGTACACAACCCGACGTTACATCAAGGTAAGACGGTCTCGAGATGGAGGTGGTGGTGGTGGTGGTGGAGACGGAGAAAAGAGGGAGGAAGGAAGACGAAGAGGAGAATAAGAGAGAAAGAGAGAGAGAGAGAGAGAAAGAAGAAGGTAGAAGCGAGCTCGAACGAACGTCGAGATGCTATTTATATTCGATGCTGAGGACGTTCAACTTGCGAGCGCACCCCCGCCTACCTACGGTGTATCCTTCCCCCTCCTCCCCCCTCTTACTATAGCCTCCTCTTTCTACTTCTTTCCCCTGTTACCCCTCATCCTCATCTTCCTTCTTCTTCTTCTTCTTCATCCTCTTCTTCCTCTTAAACCCTCCTAACATCTCCTCACCTCACCTCACTTCACCTCACCTCATCTCTCCACTCGTTCTTTCCACCACTTGGTGGCGACGGGAAAACAGACGCAAACTCGCAAATAAATCTCTCAGCCAGCTGTGCGTCCTCACTGCCGTCCCATATTCCCTTCTCCTCCTTCTCGTCAAAAGTTTTCTTCTTTAAACTGATGCCGAGTGAGAAGAACCGACTTGAGTTCCCGACGACGACAACAACTACCCAAAAAATTTTACGTTTTCGCAAAGGAAACACATCTTTCTATCTATAAGTATTTTATTTTATTATCTGTGTTGTTTTTTTTTTTTTTTTTTTTTTGAATAGTTGTTCGAATTTTTACTTGTTTGATTTTATTTTTTTATTTTTTCTAATCTTTCCAGTTATATTTGGTGAAAAAGAAAATGATATTTTTATTTTTGTCTTTTGTTATAAGTTGTTCTTTTAATAATAATAATTATTATAATAATAATTCAATTGATTAGACGTATCTTCTTTCTCGTTTAGATTAAAGATTGAAAAGGATAATTTGTTTGTTTTTAAGATGAAGGAGAACCACTGACAGAGTGATTCGATAAAGTTAAAGGAGAGAAGGAAGCGGTGAGGAAGGGTGGAGAAGGGAAAACGGGTATCATCCTCGGTCGTAATTAGAATCCACTTCGTGGAAATGGTTCCAAGCCTTCGAAATCTTGTCCTACCCCGTTCTTCCTCTCTCCCCTTATCACTCTCTCTCTCTCTCTCTCTCTCTCTCTCTGTCTCTTTCTCTCACATACACTTCCTTTATTCATTTAGAATCATTTGTAAAACATACGTCTATAATGAAATTATGTAACAAATTCTACTACGACTAATTCGATTTCCTACTTTTACTTTTGTTTTTTCCATTTTGTTTCCCCCCCTATTTAAAAGTAGGAAAATAAAACAATAGGTGAAATCGAATCTTGCACTTAAGATTACGAAAAACAAAGTTAATCAATTTATATCGAACTTTATTGTCAATTAGACGTATCATTATCATTATTCAATGCTCGTATTATCATACAACTGCATTGTAAGTGTGAATTATAATTAAAAAATATATATATCCACGTGTTGTTTAATTATTAACTTTAAAATATGTGTTCTATAATATTTTGGGGGGAAAATAAAATTATATTTGCAATTTGGCAAATTTTATTTCTCGAATAATAAAAAATTTTTAAGTGATAAATAAATGAATAAAAATAATATTATGAATTTTTTAAACAACTAATATTATAAAATTAATTAATATATTAAATAAATTAATTAATATTATATATGGAATTATTAATATATCAAATTAATTAATTAATTAATATATCAAATGAATTTGGTGTAAAAAAATTTTCTTAACGAGATTAATTAAAGATAACATTTAGATAGATAATAAGGATAAAGAAATATCGTTTCGAAAAATAAAGACGAAGAAGATAAAGATGAAAAAGAGGAGATTCGCGTTTGAGATGCAACGCTAGCGGAAACTACGAGTTCTCCTCGTTTCTTGGATCCTGGCCAACTAGCAAAGTCATTAAGTCTTGTATTCTCTTTCGTCTAACGTAAGAGAAAGAAGAAGGTGTCGTCAAAAGAAGAAGAATAATAATAAGAAGAAGAATAAAAAAAAAACTGAGAATGGACCATGACGACAATATACGACGTGAATCGATTGATTATCGTATTTTATATTTTCTTTTTTTAGAACTCAACCTAACATCAACCAATCATCTTATTCAAACCCATGTGTTCTCGTTGATTTTCAATTTGTCTAAAATATAATAGCGATTCGTGTGACGTATAAATAATTCCACTTACGTGTTTCTTTATTCAAAAAAAAAAAAGAGTACCCTTTTTATTTGAGAAATATTTTAATTATTGAGAAGCAATATTATAACAAAAGAAAAACGAAAATATTAGAAAGAAAGTGATATACATAATTATCTAATTTTAATTACTAATAACGCGTTAAATATAATCTAAAAAAAACAACAAGTTTGAAGTATATTTTAAAAGAATAAAAAAAAAAAGAAATCCCATGTTGAGTGTGTCACTTGGCTTATCGATAAATACGATAACATTGTAAAAGCGTGGAAACGAGTTTAACAGGTAACGGTACTACACACCTTATAAAATGGCTAACGTACCGGTAAATGAGACGATAAGAATTGCAGTTAGTAAAAGAATATATATATATATAAGAAAATGAGTAAGTTCTTTTCTCGAGTTGTGTTGTTACAGATAAGAGTTGCTTGAGAACCACTGGATGCACCACGCGGCGACTGGTGCATTGGTGGGGGTCAAATGTCACACGGTGACTCACTGGTCGTCCCCGACTCTATTTCTTTCTCTCTTTCTCTAACTACACCTTTTGCAAGGGTGTATGTATAATATAATTCGCCCATCTGCATTTAAGCCGCACCTCGCGAGAGGGCTAATCGACTTTGTCAAGTGAAGATATGATGTTATCTTTTTATTCTTCTTCTTATTTTCTTTTTACCTGACGGTATTTCATTTATTAAATACTTCCTATTTAATTTTTTTATACAGTAATTTAATATTAAATAATTCATATCATTTGAGTGTGTAATATCTTTATGCTAGATAAACGAATAGCATTTTGTTCGATATAAATAATCATTTATTATTATTTATAATAAGAAGGTATACATGGGTAGTACCATTAGGATTGCTAAATATTAATAAAACAAATTATTAAATAAATATAGAAGAAATATTATTTTAAATTCTTAAATTTTCCTATATAATTTCTAACGTTATTAATTAATTAAAAAAACACTTGATTAATTATTAAACAAATAAATAAAACAGAAATATTATTATAAATTCTTAAATGTTCCTATAGATTTTCTAACGTAATTAATTAATTAATTAATTAATTAAACATTTTATTAATTATTAAATAAATAAAACAGAAATATTATATTTTAAATTCTTACATTTTCCTATAGATTTTCTAACGTTATTAATAAAAGAAACACTTTAATTGACCACATATTTATATAATTAGAACGATAAGTTAATTCTAATAAGGTTTTTCAAAGTTAATGATTTGAAATACAATCGTGGTGATGCATCAATAACAATAATAATAATAACGAAGGAAAGACGATAGCAACTACGACACAACTATAACGACAACAACGACAACGACAATGACAACGACAACGACAACGACAACGGTAGCCGATGACTCGACGTTACCCACGATGACAGCTGCCTATCCTTTGTTAGTTTTTCATGCATAAAGGCTCTCTCACTTGCATAGCTTTGTGTAAACGCGATATTTCCTTCGGTTTCCGACCTCGTGAGAGGGCAAAGCACGCGACCTTAAATTTATTACTGTTATTCCGTATAATCGCAAAATCGTCGCTATGCGTGCACGATCTTCTTGCATACACATTTGTGTACATACACATACACATACAAACACTTGCATGAGTATATATATAGAAAGAAAAGTACATATGTAAATACGTATGTAAATATATTTCGAAATAATTTCATGCTCTTTATGACTGTGCACGTTCATAGAGAGACACACATACATACTTTCTTTCTTTTCGTACGCATATATGTAATATATGTATTTATATACTAGGTGAGGCATTTAATACAAGCTATCTGAATAAATCCATTATTATTGTTTGTTAGAAAATAAAAATACTATTTCTAGGATTAACTTTAAGCTTTGACTTTTTTAAAAAGGTTATTGGTAAAACATATATTAAATTTTTTATTCCTCTAATCCCAATTAATTATGGATGATCTTGAATGAATTTTAGTTGTAGCTCACATGACTTATAAGTCACCCTATTGGATGGTTTACACACAAAAAAATTAAAATTTTAATTTCATAGTTCATCGATACATTAATCTACGAAAAAAGAATAAATTATTAGGACGAGAATAATACAATTCTTAAAACCAAGTATAGTTAGATACATTATTATTTTTTCTATATATTTACCCGATATATATGCACATGTGTATCTGCATATGTGTATATGCATATGTAAGTGTGCGTGCGTGCATGCGTGTGTGTTAAGGATAATCTTAAGAGAAGTGGTAATACGTGTAAATGCAGAAGCGAGAATAGCTAAAGAAAAAGAAAAAGAAAAAAAGGAAAAGAAAAAGAGAAAGAGAAAGAGAAAGAGAGAGACCTAACATAACGCCCGAGAGAACAATGTTGACACACCCAACCCGATGGATTCTGATTATTTAAACAATAGGAGAAGTGGGCAAACGCGTTGGATACTTATCGCGCCTTCTTACATTTCAACAAGGAGAGAGAGAGAGAGAGAGAGAAGAAAGAAGGAACAAAATACAACGGGGAAGGTTTTAAGAAAGAGAAAGGTAGGTGAAATCGCGATCGATCCTTTTAAACTCTTCTCGCCTTCTTCATTAATCCGTTTATTCTCGACGTTTAATAGTGTGTATCTGTTGTATATGTATATAAATGAATATATGTGTATATGTGTGTATTATTACAACAGTTAAGAATAAATTGCATTCAACATTTCCACGAGCTCCTGATATAAACTTTCACCTTTTATCTCGCATACACGAAGTTTATTGTATTTCGGTTTTATTGCATTATCCGTATTTACTTTAAAACATACTTTCATCGTCCTCTTATTAACGCTCGTTCAATCTTTATCGTTAATTTATCGTAATTATAACTCGGGTATTAAATTTAACTGACAATTTAATACATATATATATATATATAGAACCGGTTTATATTAATCAGTAACATTAAAGAAAGTTATCATTTTTACGATTACATTCAACATAATAGTCAACTTTAATATTATCCCATATAATAAATTGTGAAATTATTCTAAAAAGATAGTTTAATTCTTCATTTTTTTTTCTTAAATTTGTAAATGCATTTAATTATGATTAAAAAAAAAACCCTATAAACGATAGTTTAACATTTATTAATGTGTTTCCTTATCTTCCATAATTATGATAATATATATATATATATATATAATATTGACCAAAAATTAGCATCACAGGTGTGTTGCAACAAAATTATATACTTTAACATGTAAATAAGCATAGTTCTTTGATTACAAAAGGTGCATGTAATGTTGGGTATGATACTGTAAAACGCGATCGGTACAAAACGAACGAAACGAACGAATGAACGGAACGGAACGAACGAACGAACCGATAATTTCATCGCGCTAATTAAATCAGGTAATTAGGGCGAGCCGTAACTCGTCGATGCTCTCTTCCTCTTCTCTCTCTCTTTCAACGATGTGTACACTCCACCTCTTCCTCCTCCTTCTTCTCCTCCTTTTCCCTTCACCTTCCATTCCTCTTTCTCACCCTTCACCAATCTGTATGTATGTCTCTCTCTCTCTCTCTCTCTCTTTCTCTCTTTCTCTCTTATTCTCTCGTTGTCGTTAAATGTTCTCTCGTCAAACGACATTGCCGTTATTGTCGCTTATCGCTGTCAAAGTTAGCAAAACGAGCCCATGTTTTGCCATTATTGACGTACATTAATATCGGCCTACGATCCATTTATTGACCGATCTGTTTCCTCTCACTCATTCACTCAATCTTAGTGTGTGTGTGAGTGTGTGTGTATGTGGTGTTTGTGTTGTGTCTCTTGGGTTAAAATATTTTATTCGTATACCGTTCTTGTAAAACTAATTGAATTTTCTCCTTTTCAAATCTCAACTATTGAGATGATCGTCATACGAATACTAAACGAGATTGAATATTATTTTATTTTATTTTATTTTATTTTATTTTATTTTATTTTATTTTATTTTATTTTATTTTATTTTATTTAGACTTGATTGAACAAATCTAATATTTTTCTATGTACAAACGAAACTGTGAAAAGCAAATAATTTTTATTAAAATATTGTGACACATGTTGATACTTATGTTAGTGATGATCAAAACGAATTTAAACGAGGCTTTAATTTTTTATTTATTTTTATGATTTATGTATCAATGAGTTATTTGTTTATTATTTTTCTATTTTGAGAAATTTAGAAAATAATTATAATTTTTATCTGTAATCTATAATCAAAAATACGACCGAAATTAAAGATTCTAATCGGATATTATTTTACTTTGTTTAATATATATATATATAAAAAAATCGAATACATATTTCTATTCGTGAAGTTGTAACGAATACTTTATTTAAAAACGCTAGAGTAGAAAATACCTATGACTAAATTATTTGCACTTCAATTCTATGATCTTTTCTTGGAACCGTTGAGTTTTGATTATAAACGTAAAAAGATAGCCAACCCTTTTAAAAATACATCATCACCGCTAACTTAATAACGTTAATTTTTCGATAATAGAAATTCCAATTATTGAGTTAAAAGATGTCGAATAAAACGTGACTTTCTTAAATCGATAATTAACAAATGTAATAAATCAGACATATTAAAACACGTAATAAGGTTGAATAATTGTATTTATTACCAAACGTTTCTCTTTCTCTCTTTCTCTAATTTCATAATTTCAGAACAAAAATGCTCGTATAAATAATATAGAAACCATAGAAAAAAAAAAACAAAAAAACTATGTTTATCGAATCTACCGTGAAATTAAATAAAATTTAACAAAATTAATAAATCCGTCTAATCGATCTAACAATAAAATACAGATTTAATTATTTCAATCACACAATTTACATTGAATACAAGAAAATAAGTTTAAAAGTGAAGAAAGAAGATGAACCTAATACTATCGGAGTCTAAAAAAAAAAAAAAATAAAAATAAAACAAATCATTTATTTGTGGATAGTCAGTCGTACGAAGTTTTCTCATCTTAAAAGAAAAGACGGAAGTTGTGTGTTGGTAATCCAGCAATTCTCTTCTATCTTTTTGTACTAAGCACGTTTCGCTCGACATTCTCTCGTGGGTGCATCGTATATGAGAAAGAAAGAAAGAAAGGAAAGAAATAAATAAATAAAGAAAGATAGTAAAAAGGGGATAGAAAAGTAAAGAGAAAAGAAAAACAAAAAGACAAGAAATACATTTTCTTCAGATTCTCTTCAGATTCCCACGACAGTCATCGGTTTTGCCTTAACGTTCACGCAGGTTTACCTGTTTGCTGTTGCTATTGCTATTTCTGCTACTTTGCTCGAAGATTTATACCGACATAGCCGATAATACCCTTTCTCTTCGTATAGAAAACGTCAAGTAATGTTCGCAAGGAATATCTGCAAGTGAACCATCTCCTCCATAATGTATTATAGTTTAATGAATCTACCATTAAACTTGTATTCGTTTCTATACTTGTGTCCCACTTTTTAAACTTGCATACTTAACTCGTAAATTGTAAACACAATGTTATTATTTTTTTTTTTATTTTTTTCACGAGAATATTAAAACAAATAACGATGACAACGAGATGATTATGATTTATGGTTGTATATCGATTTGTCAAACGATTAATATTTTTTCAATTAACTCTTTGGGTACAAATTTATTTGAAAATAACTTTGAAATATTATGATTTATATATATATATATATATTTAAATTAATATTAAATTATTATATATAAATATAAAATATATTTAATATTAATGACTAAAATATCTTACTCTTTTGAATGTTTATCATCTTCTATTTGACGAGATGAAGTTGGACATTCTATAGGAATGTTNATATATATAATATATATAAATATAAATATACAAATGCATGACCTACTGATACGTCAAATGTAACCAAGGGGTTAAAAACCTTCACACGTTGATTAGACAATTTTTTTTCACCACTTACTGAACGAATACTATATAAAAAAAAGGTGCGTGTTATATAAATAAATAAAAAAAAAATAGAAACAGAAATTAGAATAAGATTTAAGATTGCAAAGTGGATGATTCATTTATACCGCTCAAATCACGTACGCAACGAATCGATGATCCATTTACGTCACATTACACACAGTATGTGTAAGAGAAAGAGTAAAAGAATAGAAAAGAAAGAAAGAAAGAAAGAAAGAAACAGAGAGATAGCAAATAGAATTTTACGCGCGTTTAAACCGCAACCCGGATCGGAGCTCTAGGAGACGTCGAACAGGTATCTATTTACGGATACACGATACACGAGGACGCATTATCCGTCGTACCCAGGACACACATATGTATATATACACATATACAAATACAAATAGAGAGAGAGAGAGAGAGAGAGAGAGAGAAAGAGAGAGAGAGAACAGAAGTTAATGACGCGAGACGCGTGAATCACGCGACATCTGCTATTGTTCTCTCTCTCTCTCTCTCTCTCTCTCTCTCTCTCTCTCTCTCTCCATCTCTATCTCTATTTATCTAACTATCTATATATCTATTTATCTTTCTCTCATACTCACGCAGTAACGCCGTAAACGCGTCGCTTCAATTTCCATCCATCACAGTGGATATTAAGCTCCCGTTTGTCGTATTGCGTATCTATTCGTCGCCGTTGTTGTCGTTGTCGTTGTCGTTGTCGTTGTCGTTGTCGTTAACGTTAACGTTAACGTTAACGTTACGAACGTACGTATATATATAAAAAGAGAGAGAGAGAGAGAGAGAGAGAGAGAGAGAGAGAGAAAAAATATATATATATAGATACACGTTTGAATATTTTATATTTGTGTGTGTGTGTGTGTATATATGTGTGTATGCGCGTGTATACCTTTGAAACTTTTAATACACGGTACGTGTTTTTTTTTTTTTTATTCCTTTTTTACAAAATTCATTTTGACTACACGTTTTGGTTACCAGTTATGCGATATTTAAAAACAAGGTTTTTTTTTTTTACTCTCGCATAGATATTATTTTTATATATTTAAATATTTTACACGGTACACAGTCGTATTTTATTAAAATGATTTTATTTTTGAAGAAGAAGAAGAAGAAGAAGAAGAAGAAAATAAAAATTAGAAATAAAAAATGTAATATCGTATATAATATTTTGTTTTAATAGATTATACCTACCTTTGGTTTATTCTTATACGTTCATTGATATTTCTTGGTTAATTAATTTTACGAGGTAAATTTTTTTTTCAACGAAAATTCTATCAATTATCAGTGTTCACGATTTTATACAATTATTGTTAGATATTTTATATATCATAATATAATTGTTCCTAAAATATATAAAGTCCTTCATTTCCTCTTTACTTTACTTGAGTATAGTTACCTACTTCGAATTGCAATTTCCCGAATATAATTTTCAGATCTTATCGATAGTACGGTGAAAGTGGTCGATAAACTTAGCACTAACTCGATATATAAGGTGTTATCTTTAATTCGATTTTCTCTATACGTCTCCTATGGCGATCGTACGAAAGGTACGATATATATATATATAGAATATAGTAATCGAAATAGGAATTTCATATTCTAGATTATATATAAAATTGATTAGATGTGTAAGAGATTGAGGTATTTGATTCATTGGAAAACTATATAATATTTTAATATTATTTTTTCACACTTTTATTTAAACGATCAATCATTTTTTAATATTTTTAACGAATACTTTAAAAAGAAAAAAATAAACAAATGATGGATTATACTACATATTGATTTATACCCCGTGTATTCGTTTTAAAAATATTACCAACCATGTATTTTTTGAAATAATAATAATAATAATAATAATAATAATAATAATAATAATAATAATAATAATAATAATATTATAAAATACAGAACCCAATAAACAAACATCTATTACTCAATCTTATATTTACACAGGATGTCCTATATAATTGTATTCACGATTTTTCAAGTACCTGACAAAAAAATACTTTAAACAAAAGTTAATCTGTTTTTAATTAACTATAAGTTGCAATAAAAAAAAAAGTTTAAAAAAAAATTTATTTTCAATACTTTTTAAGGTTACCCTTATTTTTTTAAATGACACTATATTTTTGACTTTACAATATTATAGTTCATATTAATACGAGTACGAAATACTTTTTATAAATGATAAACACACACACACACACAAACAAACAGGTAAACGATGAAAATAATTAATCATGATGAATATTTTTTAATCGAACGATCAAACTTATTGTTAATTATTTAGTTAGTTCACGAACGTGGAAAGTTTCGAAATGAGTGGGCGATAATTTCTAAACGTGGCATAATCATCGTAAAGACCATAACAGACCGCCTGCCTGCTTGCTTGCTTGGCAGCCCGTTAACGGTAACACAAAAGCAAACGATTGAGCAATGATCCACGCTTACGTGGAGTAAAACGAACTATAATAATTCGCGGGCTTCTTCCGTGAGAGCCATGGCGCGTGGAAACATAAAGAAAGAGAAAGAGAGAAAAAAATAAAAAACGAAAGGACGCGGATCCGCCCGTAATTTTACCATTGCACAACAATAACGATTCCCTCGAAGACAATGGATCGTATACATCGACTGGTAAAAGGGTTTTTCGCGTAGGTCGTACGTGTGCCCTCCTCCTCCTCCTCTTCCTCCTCCTCCTCCTCTTCCTCCTCCTCCTCATCCTCCTCTTTTTCCCAAGTGTACAACAACACCAGCACGCGTACATTTTATTCTCTATCTCCTTTTTTTTTTTTTTTCTAATTTCTACTCTTTATTTTTTATATATGTTTCTTGATTTTTTTTTTTTTTTTTTTAATAAACATGCATCAGTGTTCGAGCTGGTTAACACACAACGTCGTCGGTTAAACAATGAATTATCTCACGCTTCCATTACACACGTTATTCTTCTTTCGTCATTGATTATATTTCTTTTTTAATTCTTTTTTTCTCACATATTTTAACTATGAATATTATAACACCGAACATATTGTATGATTATTTTGACACCGATATTATAATTTAATTCTTTATTTTTATTGTTGTTGTTGTTGTGTTGTTGTTCTTGTTCTTTTTTTATACGGAATAATTTAAACGACGTGTTTCAATGTATTCTTTTACCATGTTATTACCTCGTGTTATAATTGTGCTGCCCATAATTAAGAAAGTGGTCTAAGTCATATATCTCTTGTTTCGAGATATTTAAAGATTTATATTTGAACACTATATGAATTCTATGCAATAATAAAATAACAAACATTACCTAACGATTCATTCTTGATAATATCGTGAAAATTGCATTGAATTTATTTAGTTTAAAATAATGTGGTGTGTAATAATTGATAAACTCATTTTTTTTTTTTTTTTAATTTTTACTTAGACCATTTTCATAATTATGGGCACAATTATTCTGTTGTATTAGTTAGACTATTATTATTATTATTATTATTATTATTAGTAATATCAAATCGTATTGGGCAAAATTATCATCATTTACGGTTACCCTTTCATAGTATTCTAATTTATAGATAATTGTTTTCTTTTCTTTTTCTGTAATTTTGTATTCTAATAGAAATAAATTAAATGAAAAAATAAGTAAGAATATTATTGCAATAGCAAAGGGATATATAATATATATATAGTGTTTTCGAAGAAACCAATTTAAAAATAAAGGATAAAAGAATAATGAGAGAAAGAAGAAGAAGAAGAGTCCTTTCGGTAATAATTCTAATGAACCCCTATTGCTCGCTCGTAAAACGCCTAAAGAGACCGTCATCTTAAAACATCAGAGACAGAAGATAGAAAGAGAAAGAAAAGGGTTTTAGACGTTAGTACCGTTTCTAGGAGAACGGACCTTATTATTACGCCACTCGTTATATACCGACGACCACGACCATCACCGGTCATTATCCTGATGCTTTTTGTCTCTAAATAAATGACGCTAATTCGTCTTAATTCGTCGCATCCGGCTACGTTGCGATTCGTACATTATTATCTGACCTCTCTCTCTCTCTTTCTTTCTTTCTTTCTTTCTTTCTCTTTCTGTTACTTTTTTTTCTACTTTAAAAGGAAAGTCGATTTCTCTGTGATTATTTTATCATTATATACCAAAGATCAAATAAATTGTGTGAGATATATATATACCCCCATCCCACTTCCCCACTCATATGACAGTAATAACTAAATTGACCAAGTGAAAGAGTTAATATTGTTTTTTTTTTCTTTTTGTTTGTTTTCCATCGTTGATTCGTACGTAAGATATTTTTTTATCCTTTAAACTATTTTAACCTTTAATAATATTTTTAACTAAAAAAAGGGACGATATAAAATAAATCTTTAAAATTAGGACGAATTAAAAAAGAATACGTTTTACAAATGAATTATTATCGTAATTAATTTAAAACCTATGTTTCATATTTTTTCTCAATTAATTCATTACTATTTTTTATTAAACTCTTTAGAAGAAAAAAAAATATGAATTTCTACGTGAATTATTTGAGATAGTTGGATCGAATATAACGAGAGTAATAAATGTTGTTCGTGAAAGGGTAAGTAAGATTTTTCAAACTAATAAGTATGAAACACGATGGTGGTGATAGTGGTGGTAGTGGGGTTGTATTTTTTTTTCTTTTTTTTTTATTACCTTTCAGGTTGCAAACGTGCTATTTTACATGGGACGATCAAAGAGCCAACACTGGGACGGTCAGGCAAACGTTTTTACGTGGTCGTGCGTACAACATAGATCTGAGGATCGGAGTTTCGTTACAACAGGCAAGCAGGCAGGCAGGCAAGCACGATGGCGGTCAACTCTTGGAATAGGATTTAGCAATGAGCCCCGACTCTTTCAACGGGGTGTAATTTTCAATGTGGTCTCTCGTGTGTACCATGGAACGCGATAGAAGAGATACAGAGTTGCAGCAGTTTCATATCCATAAACGTATTACATGCTATATAACGGGGTCTCGACCACTATATACACATATATACAAATTACATATGTACAATATAGATATACATATATACACGTATCTATGGTATATTCTTTTTATTATCCATTTTCTTACCAATAAAGTTCTAATAGATATTACCAATAAATTGTTTCATCAAATAAGCAAAAACAATATATATATATATTCATTTCCTCAATCGAATGTGCAAATTGCATGATAGTGCATTACATGAAAGATAATAAACAAATAAATTATATTATCATACAATATGAATGTGTGTTCTTTTGATGCAATGATCACGTCGACTTTTTCTTTATTTATTTATTTTCTTTTGTAAGCATAATAAAAAAAAAAAAAAAAAAAATAGCAGTATCATAAAATACTGCAAAAGTGAACGAAATAATAATAATAATTGTAAAATCTCGCGATACACGGTCTAACGTTTTGTTGGCCACGATTGTTGCCGCCTCTTGGTGTGAATCAGACTCAATTACACGACCACGAGTAATCCCGTGCAAACGGAGTATCCATTAATCGAGTTAGCAAGAACTTCAAACGCGCCAGTGAGAGAGAAAGAGAGGAGAGGAGAAGAGAGGAGATAGAGGAGGTGGTGGTGGAGGAGAAAGAGGTGGAGAATCACGAAAGTTCGACTACCGTTAAAATCAAGCTCGGTTTAATCCTCCTCGGACTCCAAAAGCTTGAGAAACGAAAAGCGAACAACTATTTTCCTCTGTATTCAACCAACCCTTCCTGCCATCCCCCCAAAACCATCCCTTCTACTTTTCTCAACTCTTCCATCCTTGTCAACACACCTTTTTTTAACATTATCGAATTGTGATAATGCACGTGACACCAATCATCTGATACTTGATGATATTTAAATAGAATAATTTTCATATTATTTTCTATCAAATTTCTTAACGTAATATGATATTATTATTATTTTTCTATCGTGGTAAAATAATAAAAATGTTAAACGAGAATTATATAAATATATATATATATATACTATATTCGATATAACTTACTTCCGTCGTGTATCAAATTCGCTCACGCAAACACTAATAAAGAATGTTTTATCGTATTTGATTTCTATTTTTTATTCAACTCGGTTCAATTAATGTATATATATATAAAATATATATATATATATATATATATATATATGTGTGTACTCGTGTATGAATGCGTGTCCAAAAATCAATAAAATACATTTATTATAGAAAAAGTGGTCTGACAACAAGCACAAGCACTTTTAAATTGTGAAAAAATAATTACTGTTTTGAAAGAGTTAAATTTCAATAAATAAATCAATCAATAAGTCAAAATCGTTATGTTTTAATAGTGTTTTTGGAGTGCAGAGAAAAAAAATGAAAAAAAAGAAAAAAAAAAGAAAGGGGAAAACATGAATTATCGATAAAGAAAAAATAAATAAAAATGAAAAGAGTGAGTGTGTGTGTGAGAGAGAGAGAGAGAGAGAGAAAAAAAAAGATAAAAAGAAAAGTCGATACGGTCGATTCGGTTTGTCAGGATTCAGGTTCTGCAAATGTCTGACGACTACGCAATTCCGTTCGCAATCTTATTCAAGAACTGGTCTAAGACCCGTAAACCGCTAGCTAACTCACGACCAAAGCACAACGAATAGAAATGTGTGTTAGAGAAAGAAAGAGAGAAAGATAGAGAAAAGTAAACGCGTGATAGCACACGTTGAGCTGAAAGTGCACGTGCGCGCATACACATACAGACATACACATAGATGTAGGTAGGTAACGTGTCTCTCGAAAGTGAGACACGCGATTCGTTACGAATCGTTACGATTGATCGATATACAAAATCGATCTGTTATTTATTTTTTTTTTCTTGTTTTTTCTTTTTCAACATCACCAACACCAACCACTACTCTCGTTTACAAAATGTGAACAATTATTCGCTCGAACAATTTCTTTATCAATACTTTTCTTTTACACATATGATATAT
>NW_015148976.1:1513349-1535662 GCF_001465965.1 Polistes dominula
AAAAAAAAAGAGTGAAAATAGAAAGAGGAAGAGAGAAAAAAAATATCCGGAAAAAAAAGGGAAATAGAGAGAGTGAGAGAGAAAGAAAAAAGGTGAAACGAGCGAAAAAAAAGCCCCTACGAGGAGAGACAAAAAGACAAGGGTGGGGGTGGGGGGTGGAAGAGGGGGTGTACTCTCCTACTTGTTGAACGTTATTTCACTCTCGATCCGATCCTGTAAAGCCTCGTCGTGACGCCGTAACGAAGCGTGTACGAACCGGACCAAGTTATTTTCATTCCGCGCGTCGCGAATATCGAGTTCCAGTGAAAAACCAACGAGAGAGAAAGAGAGAACGAAAAAAAAAAACAACGCAAAAAAAAAAAAAGAAACGGAAAGAGGGAAGAGAACCGTCAACGATCGTAAAACGATAGACGCGTTGGATAAAGCACGCGGCTTCGAAATGCGTCAAAGTAATCGGTTCTCCCTGTAGACCCCTTTTCTACCCCATTCCACCCTACCCCATCATCCCATTCCATCCTATTCTGCCCTCTTTTACCCCACTTCTCTTCCTATACAACACCAACCACGCTTCATCCCCTTTTCTGTATTGGTAAAATCTAGTGTGCACATTTACCTATACGTGTACGTGTGTCTTTTACTCTGTGTGTGTGTGTGTGTGTGTATACTATTACATATACCACATAACAACACATACATATAGAAACGAACGAGAGAGTTCAACGATTTACAGGAAAATTTATTGCCACACAGTCAGCCCTTCTATTCTCTTTTAAATTCTCGATTCCCTTTTATCTGTATATATACTACCTATCTATTTATACTATCTAATTTATTTTATTTTACTGTATTTTTTTTGTTGTTCTTCTCTTTACTTTTCTTTTAATACTTTTTGTTTGTTTGTTATTTGTCTACGTTACGTTTGCATCGTTATAATATGTTTTTAAATTATTTTATTTAATTATTTATTTTTTTTTAGCCCCTTGTTTTCCGTTTCAATCATCCCCCTATACTACGTGTAAAGTATTTAAAGGGTTTCGGGTATGAATAAAATTCGTATCACGTATCATCGTTGCTCGTTTCACCCCTATTAGTTTTCCTTTTTTCTCAACTTATGTTTTAGCCCCCTTTTTTCATCTTGAATGTATAGTTATATATATAACCTCGTCTAGTACGATTAATTTATATTTCAAAATTATTTACTAATGGTAAATATGTGAATATATATATATATATATATAAATATATGCAGTTACCCATATATGATTAAAATGCTTTTGTATATGCGAATAAAAGTGAATTGTAAAGCAACGATCTAGTGGAATTGCTAATTAATAGTATTATTAATTGAAAATGGAAAAAAACGGAAAGGTAATGGAAAAAAATAAAAAATGAACGATGAAATCAACGAACAGTATTAACGAACACACACACATACATACATGAATGAAGGGGGAAACAGACGTAGATTAAAAGTAATTATACTGTTTATGAAATTTTATACGCGTTATACCAGATTATACTCGAGATATTGAAAAATGAAGTTCAAAAAACGAAGAAAAAAAAAGAAAAAAATGTAACTTATCGAAACGCGTATTTATCTAGTTATATCATTTCGTGAATTTTAAAAACGAAAAAGAAATTGAAAAACAAAAAAAAAAGGAATTGATAAAATTAATTTCCTATTCTACACATTTTATTTTGTAGTATATTTTTAAATGAACAAACGATATTAATATCGCGAATCAAATTCATTTTTATTATTATTATTATTATTATTATTATTATTATTATTATTATTATTATTAATTGGCATTAGGAACTCAGAAGTTCATTGCCGCAAATATCTAATTTATTAGGCCTACTAAAAAATATTATTTACATGAAAAAAAAAAAAACAATTTGATAACAAAATTCGCCATCTTTCCATTTCTATCTTCCAAAAAATATAATAATAATAAATAAAAAAAAAATGCTGGATATATCTATCGAAGTGCATTCATTGTCCATCGTAAAGAATTCATTTAAAAGCGACGACCAATATTCAAAGAAGTACACAAACATACATACATACATACACACATGTACATATACACACTCTTTCACTCGAATCGAATCGAAGCATGGACAAGGGTCGTCGAGCAAGCGGAAGGGACGGCTTTGTGTTTTCTCATTCTCCCTTCTCATCCTCTTCTTTTTCATTCATCCTGAGCCACACGAGAAGCTCAGCGAGTGGATGTAGTAGCTCAATGAAATGGCGAGTGCCGCGGCTCGCTAAATTTACGGCCCACTTTGCCCACATTGGAATGATTTCCATTAAACCACGATCACAATTCGCGTTTCGCGACTCGTACACGTGCTGTTTATAAAGCACCGTGCCGTGCCATGCCGTGCAGTTCGTTCTTGCTGCAATTTCCGTTCTTAGCTATAGAACACTAAAGTATAAGAGTATATACAAGAAAGAAAGAGATAAAGATATATAGAAAAAGAGAGAGAGAGAGAGAGAGAGAGAACATCCTGTTCTATAATACCCACTTATGCCACTTCAACGAACATACGAACGAAGAAAGTTATCCCCCATCCCTCAACGTTACTCTTCTAACAGAAATACACAACACGTTTACTTACTGTATATCCCAACTATCAACTAAATCGACAAATAATCACTAACAGCGGACGTGTCTTTTCTAACTAAAAATCATCTTAACTTAACTTCCTAAGTGATTTATTCCGATAAACTTGGACAAGAAGAAAATGAATTATGGCAATAGTAATCACGGTATGTATGTTTATGTATATATATACATTGCTTACTTTCACTTTCGTGTAAGCGAGTTTACGATAAGGTACAACCAACGGATAAAGGTACATTATTATTGTTTTGCTTTATTATTTTATTTTATTTTCTTTTTTTTTTTTTTAAATAATATAACTTTCTTATCATAGGTTTGCTTTTGAGTTAACGTTAGAAGATCAATCTTCTCTCTCTTTTTCTATCCTTCATTATGAAACAAATCTGGTAAATATTATTTTATCGTATAAAATGTGATCTTATCTCATCGTCATCTCGAACGATTACTAAAGTAAGTAAGATTAAAGAAATAAATAAAAAAAAATAGAAATAAGAGAAAAGGGAGAAATGTTATTTTAAAAGAAGGATAATCGTATTTACGTATTGTACATTACCTTATACGATTTAGTTGCAAGATAGCTTTTACAGCGAAGAAAATACTTTGGTTACAAGCCAAAAATGAACACAAATTAACGTGTTAACACACTTCACATTAGAAACGTATACTGACATTATTCAAAATACAAATATCTAATGTCCTTTATCGTTATCAAGCTTATACAAAGAAGCAAGGACAAAAACAAATAACTGTTATGTTTACAATACAGTTGCCTATGACTTCTATTTATTTTATTGATATTATTCTCATTAGTTTCACTATTGTCATTTTATTCGATTGAAATATTTCTTTGTTTTTTTTTTTTGGTTTTTTTTTTATTAATATTGTAATAAATAAATGATCGATATATGTTTGTATTACTAATAATAATTTGTCGATCTTTTTTAAAAAAATAAGCAATATCTCTTTATATAGAAAAAATTAGTGTCATCATGTTTGTTTACTTATAATTCGAAAATAAGTTAACTGATTTTAATGAAATTTGTTTTATTTTGTGTGATTTTTTTCAACTTAGTACATAGAATAATTTTTATCGCGATTATTTGTATTTTTTTATTGTTAATTTAGGGATTTATTATTTAAAGGTTATGTAGGTCTTTAAGTACTATAAGTTGTCAATAGATGGAATTGCATCACAATTTAATTATTTGGATATATTCACATCATACGTTTTCTTTTTCAGATTTACATACGACATAACCTTGATATTTATATTTTTTCGTGTATTATTATTTCATGTATTTCATTGTAATTGTGATATTATTTTATGAGTTGTTATAATTTACTAAATAGTTTTGAATTATATTAAATCAACATTTTATAATAAAATCACAGCAACACGTGGCCGGTGCATCGTAAAATATGTATATATATGTATATATATAATGTCAAAGAAAATATCAAATTATATAATATAAAATATATATGAAGTACACACGTATAAGACAAGAGTTTAAGAAGTAAAACCATTTAAGAGAAGGAGGAGGTGCAATGGAGAAAAATAGAACGGCATTGTGGAAAGAGTAAAACGACGTATAAAGAAAATAAGAAAGATAAAGAGAGAGAGAGAGAGAAAAGGGACGACGAGTCGCACCAATTACGAACTCGTTCAAAGACAGCCATTAAGAGTCAGAGCAAACAAACGACTTTCCCTTTTTGCCATCTCGAAGCTCGATCGTCCTAACGACCGGTGGTACACACACATATACAAACATATACATCTTTCTCACCAACTGTTAAAGAGAGAAAGGGAGAGAGAGAGAGAGAAAAAGAGGGATAGGACAGTTTTGTTTTTTCTTATTTTTGTTTCTCTTTACCCCCAAACCCTACACCACCCCCTGCCACCATCGTTGTCTTATTTACCGATCGGTTTCTTTGTCAAGCTTTCGCGAGCCTTTGATCTCAGGATTCAGGACGACGACGACGACAACGACGACGACGACGAGGAACGCATACCGTCGTCCGTACCGATCGTCCGGTTCGACCGGATTTTCCACAACGTTACGCACCAGGTTTGAGCGTGGGCAATAATTCTTTCATGTGTTGTGTTGCTTGCTGCTGCTAACATAAGAATTGGTATTAACGATACATATTATATATCGTTTAAACGTTAACATATCATCAAGTAAAAATCTGAATATATATGTTCAGGATGTTCTCTAACGATCCCCCTCCATAATTGTTATTTCAATTATTAACTAATTCAATAACGTTGTTATATCAAATATTAGCAAGGTTCAGTAATAATGATACAGGATATATGTATTTCGAGGCAATATACATTTCCGGTCAAATGTTTCCATATCATCATTTGTCGACGTCAATTTAAAATCTAATATTATCGATCATAGAACGAACAATATAATTGATATTTTAATTATTAATTAATTCGATAATTATGTTTTACAAAATTTCAAGATTATTCTTATACCTCTATTATATTGTATTTTCAAAGTTTATTTTTACTTTGTTAACACTTTAGAAGATTATTTTGCTGATATCCTTTTGATATCATTTGCTTATGTTGAATAAAAATATCGTTTATACCGATGATCAATAAGTATTATTATTATTATATCAAATATTAACACATTGAAAAAAAAATCTGAGAATGAAATAATATCTATCACGATATAAGATAACCACAAACGAAGATATGAAGATCGTCTAGTAGAAATGATATTTAATAATCGTTTTGAACGTAATCATATTATCAATGTAATTAAACGTCAATGAGAGATAAGAATATTTTTTTTTCTCAATGGTCGTCAGCAAAAATAGACTTATTTCCAACCAATATTTTCTCCCTTTCTTTCTTTCATTATCTATCTATATATCTTTATCTTTATCTTTCTTTAGATTCTAAATGAGATATAAGGTGTCATTGTGAAACACGCGACGAAGGAACGAACGAGCCCGTGTAAATCGATCCCATCCTTTCGTATCGAAAATCCACGCTTGTATTATTCGCCGCAAAGACCTCCTCACTTATACAAACACACATATATGTATAATACATATGCGAGAATACATACATGTAAGTAGAATACATGGATATACAAGTTGCGTATAAGAAAAGCAACGAGTACACGAGCAAAATGGAGGCAAGAGAAAACTGCTGTGATGTCCGTCCGATGGAGAACAGTGAGAGGGGGGCCCATGGGTTGCAACCAAGAGAAAGAGAAAGAGAGAGAGAGAGTAGAGTAGTGCTTTTCTTGTTGCGTAAACCACTTCGTTTCTCGCGTGACTATCCGACGCGATCGCCTTGATTTTCCACCCCGGGAGGTCTCGCTCGTTATTCTTACTTTTACCCTTTTCAATTCGAATCCATTCTTTCTTTTACGTCCGATGACTTATATACATCAAACAAAACGAATCATCCTTTTGATCTTTCCGATTTAATCTCCTTTTTACTTGTTTTTTTTTTTTTTTTTTTTTTTTTTTATATCGAAACCAAGTGATTCTTCTTCTTATCGAGATTGCGTTATTCTCTACAATATAAAATATTGATACCTAGAAATATATATATATTTCTATACTATATATAATATACTATATTATATACTAATTATATATACTAATTACTGTATATGATAGAAATATTCGTGATATTATTTTTAAATATGAAAATAATACGAAATATTTAACAAAAGAAAAAATTCGAATAAAAAATTATTAGACACAATTTTCGATTAATTTAACAAACAATTCAAATATTATTAAAAAGACAATATCCATTCCGATATATATTCAAATCTTTAAATTAACTAAAAAATATATATTAAATAAAATAAAGTACTAAAACAAATTATATTTAATTGTAAGTCATTTTTCTTAAAAAATAAATCAACGAATGTGTTAATTCAAACGGATCTTCGAAATAACAATAATACTTTTTCCAAAAAAATAAATAAGTATATAAAAATACACACACACACACATATATATATATAAGTACCTAGCTCGAATTTACTATTACACATACACAAACATTATATACACAAAGTTAAGTCACACAAACAGCATATTACCGATTGTGCAAAATCCAGCATCCAAAGTGTCTACATGATAATAATAATAATAATCATAATAATAATAATAATAAGACATACATATATATACACATATATGTACACATATGTATCGAAAATACATAGGTGATCCGCAAAGTTGAGTAGGTAGAATGGAGTTGAGTTGAGACCCAACAACGACGACGACGACGACGGTCTATCGAGGTCGACCGGTTCTCCAGCAGCCGTCAGTCGTTAAGGGACATTGCGACACGCGCGCGAGCACAAATACACACATAGACATACACATATATATATACACATTTATAATATATATATATATATAACGGGAGAAAGAGAAAGAGAGAAATTGAAAGAAGAAAAAAGAGGGTCTTTTCTATCTCCGTGACTCCCGCCATACAACTCTTCCTAATCCCCCCCCCCTTAATCCTCCCTCTTCACTACCGTCTTTCCAGCATGTCTTCGATGTGGTCGTTGACGAGCTCCAAGAGAGAACTCTAGGAATCGCAAATAAATTCTTATTAGTTCGTAGCTCGAATACTCCTTTAAATGCTTAGATGCACGACAATGCGAAAATTTCTTATTTTTGCTTATCTCTTAAAGCAAAAGGCCACGCCTAATCGTTAACCCACATGTTATGTATATATATATATATATATATATATATATTGTTTTTATTTCTTAATAAAAGTCAGATAGATCGAGACGTAATTTATTCGTAATACATATTATGTTTAATGAATTCTTAGAATTTTTTGTTTCGTATTTGTTAAGGAATAAGTCGATTGAATTAAATTGTTAGATATTAGAAATACTTCGATAATTATGAATTATGAATAATATTGATTTTGAATTATTTTATTATGTGAACAATAAATAATAAAATAAAATAATTGAATATTCGTTGTCGTTTTTATTTTTTTTTTATTTTTTTTATTTTGATTTGTTTCAGTTTGAAAATTATCGAAGAAAAAGATCAAAGGTTTTAAATCAATGAAATTAAAGCAATTAGATAAGAAAAATGATAAATGACATTAGAGAGAAAGAGAAAGAGAAAGAGAGTTAAACTTACAAGGAAAATTAATGGAGAGACGAGATGACGTTTTCTTTTATCGTATAAATTATTCATGAAACTTTGTCGGAAGAGAGTATGGTAAGAATAAAATGGAACGATGGTACGATTTGTTCCATCCACACTGACGGATGGATGTTGCATGAATTTGGATTGAGCTATCGAGGGATTCGTCTTAATGGCTTTCTATTTTCGACACCTTACTTTGTAATCGAACGAAGGGAAAGAATAAGAAAATGAAGAAACAGAAGATTTGAGTAAATCGAGCAGGAATGAAATTATACAACGCTGTTAGTAAATGACTGTTCAATTTGATTGATATACGAAGAAGACTGGAAAATAACGCGTTAAATGCACGTGCATAAAATTAGATTGAGTAATAAGTTATGATGTCAGAATTTTTTCACGGTTTATATTTCAATATTTATATATACTCTTGTCATTTTTTTTTTTTTTTTAAATTAACATAATTCAGACTTAATTATTACTTATTAAAACTAGTTAACTTTGAAATATTTTTCTACGTTGAAATTATTTGAAATATTATTACTTGTATTATTCCAAAAACAAAATAAAATATTGGGTTGACAAAAAAAATAATAAAATATTGGGTTTGGTAATTTCAGCTTGCACTAGTAGATAGTGTTATGTTTGTTTCGTTCTTTTTTTTTTGTCGTTAGAATTTTTCAGTTATTTAATTTAAAGTTCATTTTTTGTTATAGAAAGTTAGTAAAATTTTGTTATTTAATTTAAAAAGTTCATTTTTTGTATAGAAACAATAGAGTTTTATTTCACACTAGAAAACCAAAATTACTTTCTTGCCAATCCAATGGATTAATACGTTATATATTTTTGACAAATCATATTCTTTCTATATAACATAATATAATTATTTTTTAAATAGCATATAATAATAATAACACCGAAAATACATTARTACGTTTTTTTGATTTATTACTTCATCGTCCTTATGTCACTTGGCGCGTGGCCTATTAAAAAATTAAAAAATTTCAACAGACTTCAAAAATACGAACAAGTTAAAAACCGAGAAATCTGAATAAATAGAAAATTACGTTTGCCATTTAATTAATCAACATTTAACTAAAGATAACAAACACATTTCTGTATAATTGTCTCTCTCTCTCTCTCTCTCTCTCTAAATACATCAATCTTTCCTTCTCATGACTTAGAAAAAAAAAAAAGAAATTGGAAGAGAAGAGAAGGAGGTAAGGTAAGGTAAGGTAAGGAGCTTAAAATATCTCGCTTGCCATTCGTGAAAGTAACGGAACGGGATAAACGATTTGATAGAATTTTTCTTGAATGCAGGGAACCGGTGGAGAAGCAAGTGGTGCGAGTGAACGAGCGACTCGCAAGAGTTTATGATTTTGCTTAATTAATGATCACTCTCTTTCTACCACTACCACCACCCCCTCCTCTCCCCCTACTCTCTTTCGTTCAATCTTCCCCCACCAATGTTCGAAAGCAAGCTTCAGGACTCGTCGTCGTTACCCCACCACCATTACCACCGCTACCACCACCACCATCACCATCACCAACTACTATGCCGGAGGGCAACCGTTGGTAGCGGCGGCCATTAGCCCGCGCGGATTGCGCAATTTCGGGAAATTGCGATGTAATTCGCGGTTGCGGCCTCGAAAGAACGACTGACTTCTCTCTTCGTGGATTCTACGAAAGGGATTCTCGTTCAACGAGATCTCGACATTTTCCTCCTCCTCCTCCATCTCCCCCTCCATCCACCCCATGCACCTTTTCCTCCTTCTCCTTTCAGTCATTTCTGTTTCGTCCATGCGTCGTAGTCTCGATAATTCGCGGAAGGATTGATCGGTCGATGAGTACTTTTAAGATTATAATCGTTCATCATTGGTCAAAGATGAAACATTAATGACATACCGAATAAATTCGTGGAAAACTTTCATATCTTTCTAAATATTACAATTGAAATATATTTGATATAATTTTAAAGAAATTTGCCTACAAAAATTTTTGGTTTATCGAATTAAACATTTAAATTATCGATTGGTTATTTGTTAAAAATATCCACATGGTTATTTTTTCTTTCGATAAAACAACACATTTATGACACAACAGATTGTGTCTATAAATTCATTGAATTTTTATAAAAAAAGAAAATAAAATAGATAAATATAATAAATATATATAAAATAATAATATTAATAATAAAATAATAATAATAATAAAGCCAATGGGTGTTGATCATGCTAATTCACCCTACACCTTTTTCCCATCACCAGAATTTTCATTAATCTTCGATAATGTGATTAATTATAAAAAAAAAAAATAATAATAAAACTCGAAGAAATAGAAATTAGGAGGAAGCGCGTGATAATTTCTAATATCTGACACGCGCTGATTGGATAGGAAAAAATAAAAAAAGAAATGTGTCTACAATACCGATGCTATTCTGAGTATTGAGATCCCAGTCTTTCATGAGGATTTCTCGGGCAGGTCAGGATGACGGCGACGTGGATGCACCTATAATGCAGACATTTATCGTAGGTATATATAAATCACAAAAATTATAATTATTAATAATAATATTCAATTTACGTGTCGTATAAACACGCAATTTTATATACATTTTAAATAAATAAATATACAAAAAATAAATAAATTCATTTATATTCAAATCGTCAGATTTAATAATATTGTTCAAATGGAAAAACAAAAAACAAGAATGCTATTCATTTATTATATTAAAATATTTTTCATTGATCAATATTCATAATAAAATATTAGTCAATATTCTGAGCATCGATGTGTTATTTAATTTCATTCAAATTACTGACGAATCACTTATGCTGGCCATTTTTATTTGACCAATATGTTGAACAACAACAAAATAAAAATAAAACTAATATATAAGAATACCAAACAAATGGCTTCATTTTCAGTTCATTACGATACAATAACAAACATAAATGAACAATTAGTTATTTTTTGTTTGCTTCGTTATAAAATGTAAATAATTATTATGCAAATGAATAAAATAATAAATCGGTCTAAATATTTCACGTTTAATATAGGTTTGGTCATAACGTAATCGTTAAATATCGTAGCAAGAGCAGAAAGGTTTTTCTTTCGTTTTGTTAGCAAAAGACCGGACGTCCTGAACTTTCACGCGAATACGAGAGTTTCTGTTATGCAGTGAAATCGGCATGTTTTGTGTAAGCATGTGAATGATGACGATAATCTACAAACAAGATTACCTATATATACATATATATGAACAAACGAACGAATAAGATTCTTATTACGATTCTTCTTTCGTGGTTACGCTTGTCGGCGTCTTCGGAAAGCGTGGAGATGACGAGCAAAACGAGGTAACAAGAAAGCCCCCCACCCCACCCCACCCCCCACTTTTTCATTCGATTCTCAATCCTTCCTCCTTTCGATCAAAAATTGCATAATAATTCTTCCTTTAAACAACACATTACTTGGTCTAGTCAATATTTTATTCTATATTTCTAGGCGATACTATTGTGACGTTATTAATTTTCATCCCAATATTACGGACATTTTTATTTAAATAAAGTAAAACAATAAATAATATTTAACAAATATCTATGATATTAATTTTTTTATTTTTTGTTTGTCATGCTTTTACAAAAATTTAATATTACTATTTGTAAAGTATATATATATATATATATAATTTTTACAATACTTTAAGTTATAAAACCATTTTAGATAAAACACGTATTCACACGTATTTTCTATCCTAGGATTTTTATTTATCATCTTATCTCAAATTCATCGTTCAAAATATAAAACAAGTTTATTTTTCCAAATGACAAATCAAACATAAGAAGAAGAAGAAGAAGAAGATCTTTTAATAGAAATAAAAATACATATTGTTCTATGTTAATAAATGTATTTAACAAATCAACGAATATTAACATCGAACACAACTAACAAAAACAATTTTCAAAAAGTGTAAAAGAATTTGTTTAAATCAAATATAATGAACGAAAAGACGTGATATTAAGGGAAAAGAACTTACTACTACTACTCTGCTTAAATTTAGATCTTACGAATGTCCTTCGAATCCGAAAATACAAGTGGAGAGTTTAAGTCCGTGCGTGCTAAGTTCGCAAATCCAGCCACGAGTTCTGTCAGCAGTTAAAACAAAAAAAAAAAACAAAACAAAAAAAAAAGAGAGTAATAAAAGTATAAGAGAGAAGAAAAAAAAGGAGAAAGAAACATCTCTGGATTTATTATCGAACCGATTTATGTTTTATCCCCATCTTCCTTTCTCGAGAATTGAATGATTGAATTACCCGCTAAACCACTGTCTTACTAATACACACGCACACACACACTATCAAAGAACATGGGACGAGTGTCCCTCGTAATCGTCTCGTTGTTACATAAGTTTTAAGATATCGATGTTGTTTTAATCATTTAATATACTCATCATATAATATACAAATTTATGGGAGTGTATGTGTACACACGTGAGTTTATACATGCATGCGAGTTCACGTGTGCATTCGTTTAAATTTTATAAATGAGTGTATGCATATGTGTATATATACGTATATATACGTGTATATACGTATATATAAGTAAATGAATCTATGGTCTTAATCAATCTTCTAATTTTTTTTCAAAGTCATTAAGTCGCAGTTGAAAAAACTTGGGCGTGAATCAATTTTCGTGCTCGTAAATCCAAATTCAGGACGGTTAGTGAACGTGGGACGGGGACACGCTTGAGCGTAGGTGCACAAAAATAGATCGAAATAAAGAAAGAAAAAGAGAACAAGAAAAAGAGAAAGAGAGAGAGAGAGAGAGAGAGAAAGAAAAATCTTCTTAACCATAAAGTGCTTTTGCGTTATGATACACAAAGAGAAAAATTATTATAGGAAATATGTGTTTTTTATTGATTGATTTAATTATTTGAATCGTTTAAAATTGCATAAAAATAATGTAAGAATAATTAGTAAAAAAAAAATTTCCATTAATTTAGAACAAAATACAAATTTTTTTTCTCTACGAGAAAAAAAGTGAATATGGCGAAAATAATAAAAGGAAGGGAGTAGATTGTTGCTGAGGGTAAAATAAAAATAAAAAAAGAAGAAAGTGGGAGCACATGTGCATGACGAAAGCTCGACTTCACTTCGCAACATCGACATAATCTTTTTTCCTTTCTCCGTTCTCCAAAGTCACTCTACCTGCATATCCACACACACACACACACACACACACACACACATAAATATATATATATGTATGTAATGTATATATGAACGTAACGAGTTCTCGATTGCTATTAATGAAATAGGCGAACGAACGAACGAACGAATTAAGGAACAATTTTCTTATGGTGTTTAACTTTCGTATTTTCCTTCCTTATCGATAAAATAAAAAAAAGAAGAAGAAGACTTACAGACTGCACAGATAGAAATAGAAATAAAATTTATAAAAAAAAAAAAAAAAGATAAAATAAAGAAGGAAAAGAACAAATATCCTTGAGATGAAATACACAAGGAACGTAGCATAATGGCTACCCCTCCCCTCATAGCTGCGTCGGAAGAATGCGAGCTCGAAAGGACAAAATTCCTCGTCTTATTTTTTTTTCCTTTTATTTTTATTTATTCTTTGGATTCCTCCTTTTTTTTTTTTTTTTTTTAATTTGTTTATAAAACGATAAGGAATCTCGAGGGTGAATCCTGGCCAAGGTAACATCGTCCTTGCATCTACGAGGACGCGTGCCATCGTAACGACGTTCACGTGTAATTATCATTTATCGAGTAAACTTTTCGATGGAGTTTCGTACTTTCGTTGTTCGACCGTAACAAATTTCTAGGGAGCTAGGGGAAAATCTATATATATTCGTGAACTTTATTTTAATCGTTTCTAAATGTTACAGCATATAATAATAATTGGTCGAATTTAAAGTTCATATTCCGTTATATTATTGAATCAAATATGTATAGGTATAGGTGTTTGTTACAAATTCTTCATTGATAAAATTATAATTTAAAAAGATAAACAAACAAACAAACAATATAAATACATTTTAATATTCCCTATTAGCACAAAATATTGAATACATGTGTATTTAATATTAAAAAGATATTTAATGTCTAACATTAAATACACATGTAATAATATTTTGTACTATTAGGGTGTTATTTGTTTCCTTTTTCTTTTCAATGTCTCATTTAAATTTATAAACAAACTTTTTCAAACATTATTTTAACATTATAATGATCGATTAAATATTTTACCTAGAACAAAAACTGTAAAACTGTGTTATAAGTGTAAAATGTGTGTTAATGTTGAGAGTGATACTGACATGAGACAAAAAAGTGAAATGAGATATAAATAAAGATAGATAGATAGATAGATAAAGATAAAAAATATCCGATGGGAAGGTTCGTTACACGTGACGTATACCCACCCTGCCTCGGGTTAATGTATCCGCACGTTTCTATCCTAACGTAGGAGTTGCGAATCGTTCCGCGAGCCTAGCTCGACCTCTATTGGCCTTTCGGTCTTGATCAACTCGCTAATTAGCCGACTTCAAGGAGTAATCGAGTAACCGGCTTTATACTACCCACTCGTACCATTACTATTCTCTGAATCCAGCTTTCTCTCTCGCTTTCCTACTACTTCTAGCTCAGATACAACCGAACTTGTACAATTTGCACAAATTCTCTCTTTTTTTTTTTTTCCTTTCTTTCTCTTGCTTTCTTTATTTTTCTTCTTAGTATATAAAAAAAAAAAGGATTTAACGTAAGATATTTAGAAACAGTTTTCTATAATATCAGAATTAAATATCTTTTAACATAATTAAATATCTTTTGAAATGTGAGATTGTATTGTATTGTAATGAAAATATAAAAATATGTGGGGGCACGGCATTGTGCGTGTTTGTATTTAAAATGTTTGACAATGTTGAATTATTTAGAATTATTATAAAATAATATCATTATTTTATATAAATAAAATTGATACTGAATGAACAAACAAATGTTTAGCGTACTTAATATAATTCGTATTTAAAATATTTGAATGAAAATAAATGTGAAGAAAATAAAAATAGTCGATTGAAATTGAAATAAATTTGAATTATTTTAATATAAAATAAATTTATATTCGATTGATTACTTATAAATATTATTAATACGATTTTCGTGCGATACAACGTAATAATCCAGTTATAACAATCAAGTATATATATATATATATATGAAGTATTTGAATGAATGTTGAATTATTATATATATAAAGGAATATCCAAGGGATTCGATGGTGGTCTTGTTTGTAGGACTTGGAGAATCATCGAAGGATCTCAACTTAGACTTGCAAAACGAAGATCGAAACGCATTATGGTGAAACTTGAAAGCTATTTGCAACAGTATTGGGTAATCTCCGCAACGATATCTTCCTAGAAGTTTTAGAGTCAAAGCAATTTCTGTAACAACTAACACTATGCAAAATTGCCCATAACTTTATTTCTATGTAATATTTTTGTCCAATGTATTTATATCTTTTTTTTTTTTTTTTTTCTTTAAATAACTAATTTTACATTATTACTATATGCATAAAAAAAAAGGTCTATGCAGTATTGGAGAATTATTGATTGCATTTAATTCTCGCGACTAATGTTTCTTATGCGAATCAAAATTCGTTAGTAACGAATGAATGCACGAATACTTTTTATACGATTAAAATATGATTCGCCTGAATCTATGAGAAAATAAACGTGCAATGTTTTATTTATGTTACACATTCCTCCCTGTTTTTTTATTTTTTTTTTTTTTAACGAAATTAACAAGCAAATATAATGTAATGCTATTTGATATAAAAGATTTATAAATAATATGATTAATTTTATATTTTAATATAATTGTTGTAAGAGAGAAAACAAAAATATAAATTGTAAATTTTCATTTACTCATACATGAATGTACATTCTTACTATTATCGTCGAGATATTAATAATAACATTTTTACAAAGTTAAAAAGAAAGTTTCGTGGTATACGAGAAGATTTTTTTACGACGCATTTCATTCTCAAATGTAGAATGCTACTCGCTTTTAATATAAATTGTTGGAAACAAAGGCGTCGTAATTATAACATACTCCATCTCTCGACTATATATTCTCACTCGTAACCTTTGAAAATTTTCTTCTACTAACGCGTGTGTTACATAGATCGATATAAGAAAAATAAAAGAAAAATAAAATACAAAATTCCGAGAGAGAAATGATATCAAATCTTTGGTTATTTCATTCACATGAAAATTTTCATTTATAATGACCCAATATGAATATAATTATCATTTAAATGGAAAGTATAAATATCGATAATCGTATATCGATAAAAGTTAACTTTATCGCGGGTTTTTATCTTATCACAGATTATGTATATATATACACGATATTATTAAAGATTTATTCGTACAATTATTAAACTTATTTGATTTACGAATTTAAATATACGTTACCAATATAAATACCCCCTTGTTTAAAGATAATTTATAGTAAAAACTTATAATATTAACTTTTGCATGCTATCATTACATACACAAAATAATAAACACTAAGTCAACTTTATAATGAATGTGAATTTTATTAATTCACTTGTCAAAAATAATAAACAATCAACGTTATAATAACAATTTGAACGACGTTGAATGGGAGGGAATCAATAAAATGTTTACGAGATTCGTGGAAAATAAAAAAGTTTTATGCATATATAGAAAAAAAGAAATAAAATAAAATAAATAATATAAAATATCGATAGAATAGAAGAAAAAAAACGAGAGAGATAGCAGATAGTATGGAAAAGCAACGTAATCGGCAGAGTCGGCTTCCACGTAACGCAGCAGAATTTCTGATTTTCCATTCGAACGAACCAGATACGAATTCGTGCCGTTTGCATCGTGCAGTTTGTTGCATCGTGCCGGCATACTCTCTCGCAGCCCACGAGTTATGCGCCAAATAAACCATCGGCGTGGTAACTCATGCGATTACCTGAAACAACACTGGTGCTTTCCTCCGCGTATACGCACTATCTCATCGTGAGAATATATACGCGCTCGCACACACACACCCACACATACATACATACATAGATTCGCGCGTCCGTTAGCCATCGGCTAAATTACGTTATTATCTCCGTCTCTGAACTGACCGAGATGCGAATGACAGAACGGCATTAGTTCGACGATTAAACGAATCATCGTAAAACGTGGCAATTCTCGTTGCTCTCTTAATGTGTCTGTATACATGTATGTATGTGTGAATGTGTCTCTATCTCTATCTATATCTCTCTCTGTCTCTCTCTAACAAAAGGCCATAGGGATAGAAGGAAACACCGAGAGATAGTGAGTCGTTTGTTAGATCAAAGTGATTTCACTTTTCGATTAACTTGGATAACGTGTTTCCTTTAATGAGTTCAAATACTAATACTATTATACCGTAAAGGAAGAATGATTTGAACATATAAACCTTTGGACAATGAATCCTATAATAAATGTTTCGAATTATTCTTACCATGTATATTATGTATATATTCTATTCTAATATATATAAACACAAATTTTCCATTTAATATTTCGTCCTAGATAAATACAATTCCTGTTATGTTTAAATATTAAGTGAACAAACAAAAAAACATTGAACGAAAGTAAAAGAAAAATGATAGATGTGTATAAACACCCTAATAACTTGACACAAGATGAAGAATGAAGATGAACAGAGATAAGAAAGGATAGTAGTAGTAATAGTAGTAGTGGAAAGAATTTTTCGGAAAAATGTGGACATCCTTTGAGGGATGGGGGTGAGAGGTGAGGAGGAAGAAGAGGTTGAGCTTAAAAGATCCTGCTGAACTGATGGAAAGAGAAAGAGAAGAGTCGTTGTCGTTTGGCATCCATTTCGTCCGATCGGAGGGTACGCATACCTTGGAACCCTTTGGTTGGATAGAAGATCGGACTTGAAGAGTGACTTTGCCGAGTGGTGCATAGCAGTAGCAACAGCAACAGCAGCAGCAGCAGGCAGCAGGCAGCGAAGGGTTCCTCGTCCTGTTCGCGAATTTGCCGATTTACTCGCAAGAACGCAGATGTCCGGCTTGCGAAGGATGTCTCGAAGACGACCAAGGGGAAATGAGGGGAAAGGGGGAGAACGAAGAGAACGAAGGAAGACGACGGTGGAGTCTCACGAGACAACGTTTCAGTTGCTGCTGCCGTTGCTGTTGCTGTTGCTGTATCTTTGGTATTCCTCGTCTCCCTTGCACGTTTGCTACCACCCTTTCGTGGTGGTGGTGGCCCGAATCACCTTCCATTACGAGTGAGAGAGATAGAGATAGAGAGAGAGAAGACGGTACCAGCCGAATTCCAAGCATACCACGGGACCAACTGGTTAGCGAGCGATTTACGATATTGTAAACCAATGCGACGCCAGCAACAGCAGCAGCAGCAGCTTACAGCAACAACAGCAGCAACAGCAGCAACAGTAGTGCAGGATTTACCTCGGATCTCGATCTATCTAATAGTCGAGAGAGATAGGACAGATAGATAGATAGATAGATGGTGAGGAAAGAGGGTGGGGGAGGGGAGAAAGGGAGAGCTCTCAAGTAAGCTGGTATAACTCGGAACCAAGAAGAGCCGATTCACTCGAACCAATCGAAACTACCTACCTACCTACCTACCTACCTATCTACCTACTTACTTACCAGATACATACCTACACGCAAATGTTACGATCTCAATCGATAAGTATTATAGCAGTAGAAATTATTGGTTTTACCGTAATAATAATGATAATAACAAAAAAATATATATTCAAGTTTCTTCCTGAAATCTTCCGGTTATACAAATTAATCTTTGTTATATATCTTGAGATAATTGTTTATTCTTGTATTTTTTCTTTTTTCTTTTGCTTGTATAAGAACACTTGCATCGCGTGCTAATAGGTTCGTGTCTAATATTTCTTCGAACACGGGTCAAGGTATAATTGATTCTTTCTTTTTTTTTATTCTTAATATTATGGGATAAGTAACAACATTCTATTAGAGGTCTTAACAAAAAGTATTTTCTTTTATCTTAATTAATTTTATACATATAATTAGTTTTTTTTTCTTTTTTCATATTATCCTACTGACTAATAATAACGCGTATATTATTCGGTGAAATATCATTTGAAAAAAAGGGAAAACAAAAACAAAACAAAAATACTATTTCAACGTAAAATATTATCGGTACGACACGTGAGTGTGTGTTAAAAAAAAAACATCTTTAATTGAAGGTAATATAATTTACACATATGATATTCATTTATATGAATTTATCATAGATACGTATATATATGCGTATATGTATATGAAAGAAAGTTATTAGAAGTTTCGTTGGTAAATCTGTTCTAAAGATTATTGAGGTGGACATCGACATCGAAGATAAGTTAAAAACAACTCTTCATGATTAGGTGACCCTTTCTAAGCAAGCGTCAGGAGTTATTCCTTTGAGATCGATAGCTTACACGAGCTTTATCGCGTTCAAAGGGCAAATCTCACTATCTTCCTCTCTCTCTCTCTCTCTCTCTCTCTCTCTCTCTCTCTATTTCATTCTGACCTCTTAGTTCAGAACAGTCAAGCCAAGCTCTCACTCACGCGAGCCACGAACTGCGTTTGAAACGTGTTTCTCGAGTGCGAAGCGACCGGGTGTACACACTCGCGTGTGCTACGCCAAATAATTAGAGAGACCAACTCTCTCCCCTCTCCCCCTCTCTCCCTCTCTCTCTCTCTCTCTCTCTCTCTCTCTCCTAGTCGAGACGCTTCAACGAAAAGAGAGAGAGAGAGAGAGATGAGAACGTTACGAACGGTAATCTAGTTGCAAACATATCTCCAGGGTTGGAGCTTGGCCAGCCATGCGGAATAATGATATGTAATTCGCGAGACTCCTGTGGGAGTTTGTACGCGTGCACAAACTCACACACATACACATATATTTAGAAAGAGAGAAATACATATAAAATTGAGACCATAACGTCGAAATGTATATAAATTGTTTTTGATAACATTTTCGACAATTTCCTAAAGAATATTTCTATGCATATAATATGTGGGTGGTGTATATATGTAAATGTATAGATATATCAATCGAAAGAAATAATTCGTTGAGAAAAGGATTAACGAATATAATCCCAAAAATGATCTAATAAAATATAGAAACAAAATAATAGGATTTTTTATCAATGCTATTACAAATGAATATTGTTAATATTTCAAAAGAATGGAAAAATAGGTTAATCCAATTGTTAATTAAATCTCTACATTAACGATAAATATTATTTCTTTATCGTAACGTTTTGAAACTACAAAAAATACAATATTGAAAAAAAGAAATAAAGAAAGAGACAATTTGAAGTATCAAGTGGTAAATCGTTAAAGCCATGAATGTTATTATTACGTCGTGTTACGCGTTAACGAGCGGTATGTTGCGAGCCCAACCACCACCACCACCACTGCTGTTGCGTTTAGGATTGAAATTGTCAGCAGAGGGTACAAATAAAAAAAGAAAGGATTAAATAAAGATAAAGGATACAAAAAAATTAAATTGAGAGAGGCAAAAAAAGAGTGGGTAGGAAAGAGAAAAAAGAATAAAAAGAAAAAAGAGGTGGAAATAAACGCGGAAAAGAGTAGTGGTGATGGTGGTGGTGGTGGTGGTGATCGAGCGAACAGGTAACCGTGTGTTAAAACGCGAGTATATAAATACCATCTCATATATGCGAATTCKTCTATATATATATACCCGTATATACATAAATACATAGATACGTATAATGCATATGTATATATGTATGTATGTATGTGTATGTAGAGTTCGAGAAACGTTCCCCATTCGGAGGATCAGTGCGTAACCAAAAGCGGATATCCACCGGCGCCGAAATAACTGTTAACGTTGCGAATCGCATCGCCGGTATGCATCCACCGTGCACGAATCGGAAAATTTCGTCCGTGGTTTCCAACAACCACCCCCAGAGTCCCCCTGACCCCAGCCCCCATAGAACCTGGTTTGCCAACCCTCCCGCCACCGTTTGCTAGATGGTCCTTTCCCATTTTCACCGTCGAACTCTACCCCACTGGTCCCCCCTTGCAACCGATCAACCACCCCCATTTTCTATCTCACTCCGATCGAAATTGCAATTTAGTACTCGGAACATGTCACCGAGCTAACTTTTTCCTCCTCCCTCTCGCTCTTTTCCCCAGGATGACCTTTTATTCCTATTATTTAGTTTTTTTCTTTTTTCGTCTTTGATTTTTACATGTTTTTTAGGTTTCTTTTTATTTTTATCTTAAACCACTTTTATTTTGGTTTACTTTTTTTATTTTTTAAATTCCCGTATCCTTTTAAATCGTTGTTTGCGTCGTTTCCAAATTTTTTATCGACCTTTCACTTTTATATTTAGACACTTAAATGTGCTGGTTGTTTATTTTGTCTATGTATTTGTATCGTTTTTAAATTTATTTTCATTATTTTGGATTACTTCGAACCGATTGAGAATCATTCTCGACCCATGACCTATCGTCTGACTTTTTACATTTTCCCTATTTTTTATTAATTAATTAATTAATTAATTAATTTATTTATTTATTTATTTACTTATCATCCTCGTCACTTGTGTCGTTTAAAAATTCTAGATATTTCTTGTTTCTTATTTTTTTCTTTTTTTCTACGTTTTATCTGCATCTTTAGATCTTAATTAAATTTGTTTGTTTTTTTTTTTTTTTTCATTTTTTTCTCTCTTCTTAATTGAATGTCATTTAAATTATTTCCTCCGTTGTGTTATCTTTTTTATTTGCGAAGCGATGGGTAGTGGGGGAAGGGGGGGGGAGAGAGGATTCTGTCTCGTGTGTCGTTTTAGAATTCAACATAAACGAATGGTAGATACGCTTTGGGTAAAATTTTTGTGGTCTTCTCTCATGAACATCGGTAGCTTCGCACGAATACGTACGCTGATTGCTCTTAATTTCCTTCATTCGCGGCCCGTTTGAATTCTCTCTCTCTCTCTCTCTCTTTCTCTCATTCTGTCTCTTTCTCTACCTCTCCCCCTCCCCTTACGCTCAATGTACTCTTCTCTCAGATTTTAACTTTAGATTTAAAGTGTATGTATATATGTATATGTATACTCAGTTTATTTCTAGTTTTAGTTTCAAATTTGTACGTACACGTATTACGCATACTAACGACAGATAATTTTAATTAGTATAAGAGGTATATATACGTATATTATACAATACATATATATATATACTACCGAGGAAAAGTTTGGCAATCATTAGCCGATTAGAAATATTTCATAGGGGTAAACCGATAAATATTTAAATAATCTATAATTACTATAATATACATATATATGTATATAAGTGTGTTTGTATTATATATAATTAAATTATAATTTATATATTTTATTACATATTATTATAATTATAAATTAAATATTATTTAATATATTATAATTGTATAATAAATAA
>NW_015148976.1:1541166-1552373 GCF_001465965.1 Polistes dominula
TACCACGCGACGGCCACGACGGCACGGATATGCAACCCCCTTCTTTCCCACCCACCCCCTGGTTGGTTTCGAATCGCACTTGTTGCTCCTCCTCTAAGCGAAACTACAATTCGCGAAGTCTCTCCAGGAAAAACGATATTTGACAATTCGACAATTCGACAATTCGTCGTCCCACGTAGTCCCGTGACATTTTTCTTTTTTTTTTTTTATTCGAGAACAATTGAAACGAAATTTATTTTACTCTTTTTTACTTATAATATCAAGTTGTATAAAATTATTTTACATATCGAATTTTCGTCGAATATTTTTTACTATTAACGAATCAAATTGATAAAATTAAACGATTCGATTAAATTTTTTTAAAATTGCATATTTCCTTTAAATCTGTTTGAAAACATCGAATGATTTAAACGTACAAACGTGACGTTTTTAATACACTCATTCGCATTAATGATTTTCATGAACGATCAAATTCAAACGTCAACGTTTCTATCACGATTTGTTATTCGCTATCTTCATTTTATAATTATACTGATTATTAATATTATTATTATTATTATTATTGATTTAAACGAAACATTAATTATATGTACATAGGAAATAACCAAATGTTACCACGTCAAGTATTATAATATGACATCAAGTATGAACAAAACGAGAGTGTCGATTTGATAGAAAATTATTTACATTGTTCAAATTTTCCTGTTGTTTAAATAACTTCTGTTAACAACTCTTCTATCTATTGATATTATTTTCATTAATTTATTTAATTCTGTTTTAATTGGTAATGGTAGTAGTAATACTTTACTTCAAGTCAAAGCAAAAAAAAAAATAAGATTTATAACATTGCTTTTAATCGTATTTTAATTTTTCGTATATTTTAAATAATTAAACAAATAACCTGTACTTTTAAAAATCTGAAGATTAAACTAAACCAAATTTTTATCTAAATAGGACAATTTATTATAATATTAATAATTATATTGTATTATAATAATAGAGTAAATAAATTGTATCTATTAATATATGTACATCTAAGAATTTTACATTTAATTGAATAATATTTGAAATAATATGAATTACGTATATATATTATAAATAAAAATAAATAGATATATATATATATTTATATCATAAGGATACGTAATTGTAATGCAAATATAATTACATAATACATATATTATTAAAAAACACTGATGCAATATGAAAAACAAAAATAGCAAAAAAAAAAAAAGGACGAATTCTTCGAATTGTAAACATTTCAGATAAAAGTATAAAAAAAGGATTACGTTTTCTGTTCAAATAAAACATCTAAGGACCATTTCTCGTAGTTGTATTTCACTCTAATTTCAATCTTGCCAATATCGCGACACGTATGTACGTGCTTTTCTCAAAACCTAGTAAGAAAGAGAGAGAGAAATGAAGGGCTGAGAGGGCTAGAAGGGTAAAGTAGATTAATTTAGGGGTTGGTCTCGGCAATGGGAAACGTGGTTCATTCTTTCTCCTCTTTCTTTCACTCTTTACACACACACACACACACTCTCTCAAAGCAATCGACTCTTATCGCCATGTCCTCGGCACAATTCTTTTCTATTCTCGAAACAGAGACCGAGACAGAGACAGAGAGAGAGAGAGAGAGAGAAAGAGATGGGGAAAAGGGAAAGAAAAAAAAGTGAAACGAATTACTATCATTCGCGGTATTTTCTTTCATTTTGTTTTTTTTGTCTTTCTCTTTTCTTTTTTATTTCCTCCCTTTTTCTTTTTCTCTTCAATTTCTCTTTATCTTTCTCATTCGCTTTCTCTTTGTCTCGATTTTAATCTCGTCGAGAAACACGCGCGAAATGACGATTTCTCTCTCTCTCTCTTTCTCTCTCTGTCTTATTCTTACTCATTCTCTTTCTCACTTTTTCCAGTCAGCTTTTAGTAGAAATATATAAAAGTAAAATATAAAAGTAAATGAAGGTACGAGGAAAAATTCGACTCGAGGACGGTGTGAGTATTATTTGATATAAGGATAGTAGAAACGAATATACAGAAAAAGAGAGTAAAAAAAAAAAGAAGAAAAAAAGAGAAAGAGAGAGAGAAAGAAAAAGAGTGTCTAGCGAAAATCGTATTTGCGTTTCATTCAGAGACAAAGATAGAAATAAAGTACCTACGGATAGGTAGGAAAGAAAGAAAGAAAGAAGCAACAACAACAAAAAATGAGAGAACCCGAGAAAGATGGAAAGAATAAGAGAGTGAGTGAGTGAGAGAGAGAGAGAGAGGGATGAGGGGGATGGGGTAAAAGAGGGGTAAAAAAGAAAAAGATTTACGGAGAATCGATAGAGCGAGAGATGTAGTTCACCGTTTTCATTCCGTCGATTCATCTCCTAGAGTACCCTTTTTCTTTCACCCTCGACTTCGTAGCGAACGCGTTCCTCGCTTCTTCTTCTCCTCGATTTCCACTATTGGCAAAGCGATAACTCGGTGCTTCGACCATAAATCAAACTGCCACAAAGTGAGAGAGAGAGAGAGAAAGAGAGAAAGGGAGAGGGAAAGAAGAGAAAGGGTGTTCCAACCGGGGCACCTTATTCTTTCACCAAGAAGAGGAACATTTTCCCTCAGGCAGCACCAGCAGCAGTTCCTTTCGTCTACTGGCAAATGATCCGCGACGCTTTTTAACCAACCTTCTTCTTTATACACATACATATACACACACATATACACCTACTCTTCTACGATTTAACTCTTTTTCTGTATTTTATTTTTCTTTTTTTTTTTTTTCATTAGCAGGATATTCAAAACGGTACCTTCGAAGTAAATTAACGGCAGTCTTTCTCGTTGCTATTGTTGTTGATTACTTTTTATTTTATTTTATTTTATTTTATTTTATTTTATTTTATTTTATTTTATTTTATTTTATTTTATTTTATTTTTTTATTGATTAATATCAGTTTTAAAGCAAATTTGTTCGTGTTTTATTAATTAGTTATAACCGATTTTTTTTATTTTTTTTTTTTTTTTCGTTGTAATTTCATTTAATCTTCGATTAAAATTTGCTTAATTTTTATTGGGATTATATTTAACCCTTTGAGTGCTGAATACTTTTAACTAAAATAATTTATTATTAATAGTGGAATAATTTATTATTAACTAGATTTTAATAATAAATTATATTTAATAATTAAAATTTTTCTTTCTGTGAATATAATTTAAATAATTAATATATACATTACATTATTTTACATTAATATTAACAAACACTTGTAACAAACACAAATATGCGTCCATAGCACTCTAAGGATTAATATATCAATAAATTAAAAATGTACATTTTCATCCCCCTTTGTGAATAAATTTACTTATATTAATCAACAAGCTATAAATATAGAAATATTTAACTATTTAATAATTAACTATTTTGTACGGAAAATTGACGTTTAAGAAACACTAAAAAAAAAAAAAAAGAAATGAAGTATAAATTCGCTTTTTAATATCATTCATACTTATTAATTATTCCAACGTTAACATCGTAACGGATTAATCCTAACTTTTTACCCCCCCCCCCAAAAAAAATTGAAAAAAAAAAAAAAAATAAACCTCGACATTTATCTCAAGAAATAAACGTACGAGATATTTTATTTACGAGACTAAAATTGCCACGATACTTTTCATGATTTTATATACGATAAAAATAAACGGAAATGAGGAAAAAGGGGGGGGCAGTTAAAAAAAGGGGAAGGTGGAGTTAAACGTAATATCTAAAACTTTGATGAAAGTTAGTATATAGATCGATGGTGGAGAACCGATAAACGGGCAACTCGAAGTACCAAATCGTTTATCCGCACGATTAAACGCGTATTGGCCGATTCTCTCTCTCTCTCTCTCTCTCTCTGTTTGTCTTTATATCTAGCACAACGTTCGCATGTTCGAAATCATAACGGTGTCAAGCGATCGGATTAACTCTAATCAGCCGAGCGTAATTAATACCGGTATGCGAGTCGAGTTGTTGAGTCAAAGTACCGTTCGTTCGGTGTGTAGGCAGTTAATAGTAGTAGTAGTAGTAGTAGTGGTAGTAGTTTAGTAGTAGTAGTAGTAGTGGTAGTAGTTACCAAACTCTTTTCTTTTTATTGTTTTATTTTTTTTTTTTTTTTAATTTTTTTAATTTTTATCCAACAATCCGTGTCTATACGTGACGATGAAATTTCTACCTAACATAAAGATGCATGCACATTTATGTGAAAATCTTCCCATCAACATCTTTTTTCTTTTTCTTGCTGAACACTGATAAACGTAAAACTACTTACTTCTTTAATTTTGTTATTTCCTTTTTTGTTTTGTTTTGTTTTGTTTTCTTTTCTTTTCTTTTTATTCTAATTTCACAATAAAACAAAACCAACAAAAATAAATCCAAAACACAAAACTTTCAATACAATTGGGTTCTTCATTTCTATTTTCTTTTTTCTTCATTTGGATCTAATCGTAAATCAAAATTCAATTCACTGTAATGTAATTAATATATATACAAAAGAAAAAAAAACAATATTAAAATTAAACAAATTTAGTCAATTATTTTAAACAATAAATTACTTAATGTAATCGACAATACCATAAAATTATCTATCCCCAATTATTATTAAACTTAATCACAAAACAAACAAACAAACAAACAAACGAACAAACAAAACATAATCCTTCATTTCTTTTCTTCTTCAAATAAATAAATTCCCATTAAATGATGAGCACCACTGACCCGACCCCCATATCTTTTAGAAGTGGGAATGAGACGAAAGAAAAACGTAAAATGATGAACGCAAAGGTAAGAAGAGTTTAGCCTGGGATGCACCAGGCCAGGAAATGCACTTGACGCTGCGTCGTCGACGAGGATGAGTCATCGGAGATACGGGAAACCGGTTCGCCACGGCTGCAAGATTCTCCCCTCCCCTTCTCTTCCCCTCTCCCTAACCTACACTTCCCATCCCTTCCTTTCTTTTCTTTCTTTCTTTCCTTCTCTCTTTCACATACACACACACACACACACACACACACTTTCTTCTACGGACAAGTACATCCATCCATCCATCTATCCATCCATCGTATCCTCTTTCTCTTTTACCTTTTTAACTTAATCTTTTTTCTCTCTCACACGCTACGAGTTTTTACCACTTTTTCTTTCCTTTATTTCCTCCTTCTTTAATCCCCCACCCCCTACTACCCCCTGTTAGCCCTTCCCCCCCTTATATAGTCTCCCCTAAGAGACTGCCCTCCTCACCTTTACAACTCTTCCATCTTACTTCTCTTCTTTGCCCCCCACCCCCTTCCCCTTCCCCCCTAACAGTCAGCACTTCTCTTCTACCTGCTTCTGCTCCTTTCAGCTCCTTCTTCCTCTTATTCCCTCTAACCCTGGAGACTCAATCTTTCGTCTGTTTCTTTTCATCCCAGTTGTCCCTTTTCCCCTCTCCCCCTTGTCCCATCACTCTCACTCTCTCTCTCTCTCTCTCTCTCTTTCTCTATATTTTTTTTTCTTTTTCATCCAAGAGAAGAACCAAAGGCAGATCTCTCTTGGCGTCGTCGATCGTCACTTTGTCGCGCCGCTTACGATTCGTGTCGGTTATATACCGGGTGGCCCATGAAAAACTTGACTTATTATTATTATTATTGTTATTATTATTGTTATTGTTATTGTTATTATACTGTTACGATAATATTGCATCGATGTATTTATTATTAGATATTTTCTGTATTAGAAACAATCGTACGTTTTAAAGTCGTTTTATTTTGGTTGTATTTGTTAAAAATTTATTAAAATTGTAAAAACGTACGTGTAGATATTATATACCCGGTGTCCCATGAAAAAACTTTCTCGTTTATTCTATTGGAAAACGCGATTAATTGGATTTATTAAATTCCTTTCTTTTGTTTTGGAGGGGGGGGGGAGGTGGGAGTATTATAATAATATTAATATTCTGTTCTGTGAAATAACAATTGTTGTATGGTTTAAATTAAAAGAAAAATATATAGTGTGTATTTACAAATTGTTTAAAATTTCTGTGATTTGTTTTGGGTTCTACTTTGTGACAATTTTATTTATCCTTTTCTTTAATAAATAAAAAAGTGTATGAGTGTGGTGTATTTTTGTGTGTACGAATTTTCAATAAATCGCTGATACGGTTTTTTTTTTTCTTACTTTCTATTAAACGAAGAAAAAAACGAAATCGTCCGAAGAAAAATATCGTCAGCGATTCGAAATTACTGAAATTGTTACGAATCATCCCCCCTCAATGTTTGTGCGTGTATTTATATATATATTTGTATATATATATTTATGTATATATTTATTATAATATAAAATTTTACTTGTTGCAAGTGAAAAAAACGTGTATCATTGAAAAAAAAAAAATATCATTTATAAATTTATTATTATAAATAAATATAAATATATTGTAAAATATATTGTAGCAAAGTATAAATCCTTAAAAAAAGAAATAAATAAATAATATACGTAGAAGGAACGGATTTGTAAAAGTGTGAATTGGTCGTACGAAGCAAAAGCAGCAGCAACAGAAGAAGAAGAAGAGGTTTTGCATTAGAAGGAATAAAACGAACTATGGCGACACTATGGCGCCCGTTCATTTGTATCGCATTGTTTCACGCACCTTTCAATGTATCCTGAGATAGGCGTTTACACAATTCCTACATGCATTTGCTCGAAACTCGACTAAAACCACGTTCGTAATGTGATTAGATTTATTTCATGACGCGAAACGATTGTTCGTTAAATTAAATTAAAGCAAAAAAAAAAAAACGAAGAAAGGAAGGATTGTTAAGACAAAACAAAAAAAATTAAATAAAAGAAATACTTTTTTCCAATAAATTTGTTCATTTATCTAATGGGAAACTCTGACCATGGTGTGTCATTATCATTTATCGTTCTCAACGTGCACAAACGCATCATCATCATCATACACATAAACGTGTTTTGCTTAAGCATTCGTGTCATCAACGTATATTACATCTATGTATAATTTACGTCACTCGCATACAATATCGAGTCAACATATATTTTATATATATATATATACAGGTATACATATATATATGATAATATACGTAAGGTGAGTCACGTAACTAACTAGTTACAAGTCGATATAACGATAATCGATCGATAATGAACTTATGACGAATGAATAAAATTCCATTTTCAATTTTTTCTTTAGAAATCAATCAAACAATCCTAATCCTAATAATAATAATAATAATAATAATAATAGTATTGGCGTTCACGTAACTTGTTATTAAGACTCGACCAATATAATAATCATCATCGATAATTTAGATAGATAATATTATTATATGACCCCAAAAAATATAATCTAAAGTGTTTCTAAATGTTTTAACAAATTTTATATATATATATATATATAATTTGTATTTTTATTATTATATTATCTATATTATATTATATTTTTATTTGTATTATTTTATATTTTTATTATTACATTATTTGTATTTATATATATATATAAATATATCCTATATAAACATCTCCTAATAACGTGAACAAAAGTTATATTTTTTTATCCATATTTTATCGAATAATTATATTATTCGAATTAACTTTATTTTTTTAAATAAAATAATTATATATTAGAAAAAAAAAAAATCACACAAAACATACCTCGATGATACAAAATTTCTTCCGTGGAAAGGGCAAAAAATAAATGATAGTTAATGTAAAATATATACAAATTTAGGATGAGATTCCGAAATACCTTGCTATCCAGTCGGAAAAACGAGAACATCTAAGACGAACGAAGAACTACGAATAAGTTTTCTCTTTTCAAGGCCTTGTCTAGTACTATACTGATCGCAATGGTTAAGTGACATTTCGAACAGGTAAGAAAAAGGTTAGAGGAGAGAAGAATAAAAGACCACGGAATGTTCTTTACTTTTTGATCCTGCTGTTACTGCAGTTTCTTCTCAGTTGATTTATCTATTGTAAACTGAAACCACACGAATTTGTATTATTCCTTATTCCTTTTTTATGGATTTTTTTCTTTTTTTACATTCTTCGTTCCCTCAAACTGTTTATTTTTTTTTTTTTTCAAAATGGAATATACAAAAAAGATAAAAAATAAGAAAAAGGGAAGAATAGGAAAAAAAAATGATTTTAGTTTAGAAGGGACTAAAGGATTAACTGACAAAAAGGGCAAAAGGTAACAAGAGGAAAGAGAGAGAAAGAGAGAGAGAGAGAGAGAGAGAGAGAAAGGTTTTTTCGTGAAGCAAACAATAGAAGGTCAGTTAGATTTCAGGATGTAGCATAATCGAAATCGTGTAGAGCAATGGCGGTTTAAGGCGCTACCAGTTACGACGACGTTTATGCAATCCAAGTGCAGCACAAACTTGCATCGAGAGAAAGGGAGAAAGGATCGGCGCACTTGAGTCACTTGACGTCACTGTTCTGCTTTTACGATATCTCTTTTTTTTCTTTGCTTTCTTTTTTTTCCCACTACCTTCTCCTCCTTCTCTTTTTACTAAACCCCCACCACCAGCACAACCACCCTAAAAGAGCACACCGAGTATTTCTAACTTTACGAATATATTTCTGCGAAATATTAATTTTATTTTCTTTGTATTCGATTGATCCATGGGTTTTCACATGTTTGTCAGTTCGTAATAATGAATAGTGTAAATAAATATTATTAAAAAATTAGTATTATATGTTAATATTATGCAGTGTTGCAATAATGCAGAAGCTCCTGAACAAATTTGTTTAATATATATATATATATATAATTATTTATAATATTATTATTAAAATTAATAATATAATAATATTAATATAATAATAACTGTAATAATACTTACTAATATAATTATATAATAGAATTTCAATAATAAATTATTATATATATTTTTTTGTTGTGTAAATAATCTCTTGCATCGCGCGGAGCAATTTTTCTTTCATGTTTTTCAACTTGTGTGTAATTTAAATTTAATTTAAGATTAGTTTTTTTAAGATAGAATTATTTTAATTTAATTCCCTTTCTTTTCGATTTTATCAAAATCGATATTATTATCATCTACTTTGAATATAACAAAATAAGATATGTAAATAAAATAATACGAAGTAATGACGATCACGATAAAGAGACAGAGAGAATGAAATATTAACCACTCTTGTTTGTTGCATCGTTGCAACCGCAATGCACGCAGACAAAACATCGGACTATTTCTGGATGCAGTTGGTTTCTACACGGCGACGTTGTTCACATTCATCCTTCTTCTTCTTCTTCTCCTTTCTTCTTTCTTCATCTTGATTTCGAAATACGAAATATCGAGAAGTAAAAGATTTTCAATAATATCAAATTTCAAAACATAATATTTAAATATACTTTAAACTTTTTTGTATCGTAGACGTATGCTTTTCTATTCTATTAAAAATAAAAAAATACAAAACCACAAAAAAAGAAGGAAAGCTTTTCAAAGTGAATAGAAACTTATTCTTAAAATTCAAAAATGAACTCTATTATTATTATTGGTAAAGAAAAGAATGGATTATAATTGCGTTTTTTGATGAATGAAAAAAGAAATAAAAAAATCTGATTCCATGGTATAATATAAAAACGACGAGGAGTTTACTTTACAATGCAAAAAACCTTTTCTTTTCCTCAAAATTTATTACGGCAGTTTTACAAAAAAGAAAAAAAATATCAGACGTTCTTTTTACAGATTTTCTTTTATTTATTCCTTTTTTCATTTGTCATTGGAAAAAAGGCACACCTAGGGGAAATAATGGTTCCGTCCTCCTATTGATGGTTGGAAGATTAGAAAAGTTCCAATTGGACCACTGCATCGAAAAGGTTCGGGTGCATTCGAGTTGAATCAACTGGATGACATAGTCAAACGATCGGTCGAAACTGAACAGGTTGAGTTATACGTTTTATATGTTTATGTACACTACGACCAATCCAACAAGGTTTCGAAAGAAATAAAAAAAAATCAAAGTGTAGAAAAAAAAACAATATCAACGTTAACGTTTAGTTTCGTTTAGTTTCGTTTCGTTTATATTTCAAATATAACTTCATTAATTAAATAACGAGATAAGAGTAGACTAGACAAACTAGAAAGAAAAAAGAAAAAAGAAGAAGGAACATGGAATAAAAAAGTGTATTTTGAATCAGTAACCTGTTTGAAACAAGAAATATATATATATATATGAAATAATTCATTACGTAATAGGATTTAAATATTTTCGATAATCATTTCAATTATTTCTTATAACTCAAGATAATAAAAATTATTAAAATAAAAAAAAACAGTTATCTAAATATTAGGATAAATATTTTTTATAAATAAAAATAAAAATTGGATTACGAGTTCATAATTAAAAATTAAATATACGAAATCTGTGTCGTTGATTTCTGTCCTATCCATCAAATCCATCTATGTATGTGTGTGTATATAATATAGAGTATATATATATAGAGAGAGATCTTTTTGATAGAGTGTGTTGTATGTAATGTCTACGATAAATCAGTTCCCGAAATGAGTCGTAAAAGCGAGACTGGCTCGGTTTATAGGAACGGACTCACGAACACAGTTACATAGCTCGAACGAACCTTTAGAGAGTGGACCCTTCGACCGACGAGTTTACAAATACGCCAGATCAATTCCGACTTTATTGCTTGGAAGCAACGATTGGTCAAATCCCAGTCGTATCTATGTGTATACACGACATATATATATATATAAGTTATATTCAAATATGACCATGGAAAAAAAATGTTCACTATTTACCTGAATTATATAATTTAACGTTGATACATGCATACAAATTTACGCATACGTATGTGTAACCAACTTCAATAGTGTAATACACATACAGATAACAACTGATATATGCAACTGCACTCTTACACCTGAATAACGACTGATGACGACTGGCGACCACTACTACCCTTACAACTCCATCCCCGTCCCTTTATATCCATCCGCACCCGGTTCTCGAATTTTCCAAACGCCCGGTCCGATGCAATAAACAAAGCATCGATATCGCTCAAGAACCTTCCAGTTCACACAGCTTACACACACAACTTACACAACTTACAAAGCAGACCATACACCGTCTTTCTTTATTTCGACCATCGGTTCGTTTGTCCCTTATTCTTTCGTCACCCATACGCTTATCTCTGTTTATTCTTCTACACTTAAAACTCCTACATATA
>NW_015148976.1:1552390-1563879 GCF_001465965.1 Polistes dominula
ATATATATATATATATATATATATATATTGTGTAGAAAAATGTATTATACGTAATACAGGAACACGTTTACACACGTCTAGTCGGAAACTGAGAAGAATAACACTGAGAATAGAAAAGTGGGAGTGAGGTTAATGTAAACGAAAGAACGATTTAATGTTTTGTTTATACATATACACACAACACGTTACTTCTAAACAGATACATATATACCAATATTTTCATTTTTATTCTATTAAAAATCTTATCATAGAATTTGTAAACACTGCTGATGTCGTGTTCATTAAAACGAAAATGATTTGGTGTATATTCGTCCAGTACACAAACATTACGTGTTACTGTATTGAAAAACAAAGTATCCTAATTTATTTCGCGGGTATATAATACGTGTCTATTATTTTGTTTTATTCGACAATTTTTTAAACAATTGTCCATAAAAATGTATTTTAATATTGCAACCAATTTCATTTACGAATATTATTAAATAATACAAATTCCATCTCCGATCCATTCATTTAGTACGTATTGATTTTTAATTGGGAAATAATTTTACGCTACTACACACACACATACACATATATTTTTTAAATTTTTATTCTATGTGATAATAAATTGAAAATAAAAATTCTAGGACCCCCTATATATATATAATATGTTTTAATAATACTGTCTTTACATGTATGCATTAAAATATATACGTATGTTTATATGTAAACGATAGAAAGGGTAGACCCATACCTTATACATATATACACATATCTACATATCTATATATATATACATATATATATGTTATATACAATTTACAAGTAGATATATGTAATATATCAATGTTCCGCGGGTTTATATGTTATAGGTTGGGTTGTACGCGTATTATGTATATAACGTAGGTACATCGATTCGATATCACGGTGTAGACGCGAGCTATACATCCTGACAATAATTCAGTTTCCAGTCCCGGTCTCTCCGCACTGACCGCAGCTTGCACCGCCGACAAAATACGACTGCATACACCATAGAGAGAGAGAGAGAGTGAGAGAGAGAAACCCATAGAGTAACCTCCATCGAGCGGCCATTCCTATGTGTCTCTTCGCGAACAGAATCGAAAATTTTCGACATATAGATATATATATGCATCTATGTATGGACATGTGTAAATGCACTTATATCGTATTCCAACATTCTCCATTCCTAGGTACTATCAAAACGAAAATGATGTATCTTCGAGATGATCGAAATTCGATTCTATATACTTCACTCTTCTTTTATAAACTTTTATATTTTACTTTTACTTTTTTCAATCTACAAATATATCGAAAAAGATTTCTCTATTAGTATATCGAATTAAAATCTATCAACGTGTTTCTTTTTTTGCTATGCTCAACAAGTTTTTTATATAGACGGTATTTGAATGATAATAATTATACTAATTATTTAATTTATTAAAAATGACTATAGATTATTTTTTATACTTTGTAGAAATTTTCTAATCTTTCTTAAAGTTTGACTATTTGATTTTTCCTTTTTTTATTTTTATTTTTTATTTTTATTTTTTTTGTTGGTCGTAAGCTTAACAGGAAAATTTATTTGAAATGAATATATATATATAGATGTAAAAATTCTAATTTTATGTTAAGGTTACGTTGTGAAACGAGATAGTAGGAACCGACAAAAGCTATGTAAATGTTTTAATACGATTTATTAACGCGCTCGAGTAGAGATCGGCGATAATGTAAAGGGCGCTTCAACCGGATTCGCTTAATGCGTATGCATGTGGATTTCCGCCGAAAGCTGTTTCGATCAATCGAATACTCGAGGATAGTCGAAAGCTTTCGAATTACGGGCGTTCCGAGAATGCGACGGATGTTCCGCGTATGTGTGTTTCGTGTGCTGCTTTATTTTACATTAGATTTTCTCTTGTTTCCATTCACACACACACACACACACACACACACATATATATATATATATATATATATATATATATATATATATATATATATTCTAGACCTAACAAAAAAGAATAATAACCAACCGAAAAATAATAACCAAAACTCTGGACACTCAACTGTGTATATATTTCATCATCAACCATTTTTCTACTCTATTTTTATTCCTTTACAAAATAAAAATGAAAAGAAAGAAAGAGTGAAAATAAAAAATAAAAAGAAAAAAAGACATTAGTAAAGTTTCATTCGCGAATAAAAAGTAAGAGGAGTTTTAGTGGTTGAAAAATAACTGGAACATACTCGGTTAATAATCAATGTATAAAAAGCTCGAATGCGACTACTTACTTTATCGTATATATATATATATATATATACGTTCCACGTTGATACGCGAATAGAAATGAGAGAGAGAGAGAGAGAGAGAGAGAGAGAGAGAGATTAGTATCATACACTTTTTCCGACCCTTTAAAATAAAAAGAGGAAAAAAAAATACAGAGAAAGAAGGTAGTAACATTAACCGTAAGGGAAACAAAGTTACACGTTAGGTTTTATGACACACGTAAGATTAATACATATATATATATATATAAGTATAACGTGTGCATATGTAAGTATATATATATATATATACATAGTTGAAAGGGACATAGAAGTAAAGGATCACAGGCCGATGATCACGAAAACGACTCGGTTACGCGCGTCAGAGAATCTCAAAGTACTACGACCAATCACTTACGAGTATCTTACATATACTCCAAGAGAGTATACCTTTTAAACATAAGTGTATTAGTGTGTTGGTGGTTAACTTATATACGCGCGAACTTATACACACATACTTTCAATCGTCGTCCTATAAGAAGAAGAAGAAGAAGAAGAAGAAGAATAAGAAAGTGGAAGAAATGGAAGTGGGAGGAAAGGGGTTTGAGAAGGGTTTTACCTCCCCTCATCCCTTCGTCCCTCTTTCGTGCTTCGTCGTGCACGCGACGAGCCCGACAAAGCCGCACCTTATCGCGACTAATTTATATTTTAAAAGTAATTTCTGACGGGGCTAAAGGAGCCAGCAGGAAGGCCACTCGAGATCTTGGCGAATAAATCTCAACGAATGAACGTACGAACGAACGAACGAACGAACGAAGAAACGAACGCATGAACAAAGATTTATGAAAATTCATACCGAAATATTTTCTATAAGATAAAATCGGTATCTTACTTTGTTGACCATATCATTGATTATAAGATTATTTTCAATTGATAATGAATTAGGAATACATATTTGTTTCTTTTTTCATTTTATTGTATATATTATTTATTTTAGTACTGTTTATTGAATTTCTAAAGTAAACCTATACGACGATGAATAAAATTAAAATTTAAAAAAAAAAAAATTATATATATTTACACGTGAATGTGATAATATATGCCATATAAAGTATTATATATTATAAATTTAATTAATATATAATTTAATAATATAATATATTTTAATAATTTATATATTTTATAATTTATATTAAATATATTAATTTATATTTTATATTAAATTAATATAAATTAATATATTAAATATATTGTTTATATTATATATATATATATATATATAAATTAAGTTATATATAATATATCATATTTGTAGATTAATTTTAATAATATTAACATAGCAACTAATCGAAAAGAAAGATCGATAGATAGATAGATAGACAGATAGGCAGATAGACAGATAGATGGAAAATAGTTAATCATACAGAAGCTGTAAACGTGTTCTCGATTTCGAGTATAATGAGCCAGCAGCGTATGTGGTAAACGTAGGAAACTAAGTTTACTTGTTTCCAAATTCACCGGACCAAAAGCTACATTCACTTCGGACGACATCTCTCTAATGGAAGGTATTACTAATTAACGAAACGCTCTCGTACCTGTTACGAGACATAACATAAGTACATAGTTACTTATATACGTTGATTTTCGTTATCGATCTCTACTATTCGTTCATTAAAATATATATATATATATATTTATACTATATATACTAAATATATATATATATATATACTAAAACGATGGTTTAGAAAGTGTTACGTACACATACTTACATATATAAATATACATAATAATAATAATAATGATAAATAAATAAAAAAGAAATATAATATAACGTTAGGTAAGTGTAAAGCTTCACATGAAACCGGACGTTCGTTGTTCATACATGGAAAACCATTTTCCCTTCTAGAATCTGCTTACTTTTATTATATTTTTTTGTTGTTGGTCTTCTCCTCCTATCTTTCTCTCTTTCTCTTTCTATTTTATTCGTGATAATGATCGTCGATTAGGATCGACAGGACGAACACGGAAGTATTTTCCTTTCTTTAGCACGTCAACGTTGAAACACGTTGTTTTTGAGTGTATGTTTATGTGTGTGTGTGGCATGGATCATCAAACACTATATATATTGAACGTGTTACTATCCCTTTCAAGATCTAACATTCGCCGACGTGAAAAATGACCCATTCAACAACGTTGATTGCTCCCTCACGAGTATATCTATCTTTCTCATTCTATTATTTTCTATCCGTGGAAGAAGAAGGAAAAAAAATAAATAAAAAAAAGGAACAATCTTATTGCGATCTTTCCACCGGGCCCATGATAAACCTTAATTCATTATTCCCTATTCCTTTTTTTTTTTTAATGAAATACACCATACGTCTTCATTTTTTGTCCTCTTTCTTTTGTAATATTTAAAAAAAAAAAGAAGAAGAAGAATAATAATAAGAACAGAGAAAATGTAATGATTTTTTCGAATTCGAGAGGATGATGATTAAAAGTATTACGAATGAATATATTTTCTCATTTATTTTTTTTTTTTGGTACGAATTTTTTGAATTGTTAAACATTAATTGTAAAATGTAAAATGGATACGTTAAATACGACTAAATTTCTTTTCAATGTATATATTTTTGTACACCGTTGAAAATGAATACTGCCAATCGTTTAATTAAAACATTTTATACTCATCGGGCTACATTTATAATATTTTATGGTCGATTATACGTGGGATGATAAAATGAAAAAAAAAAAGAAAAAAAAAGAAGGAAAAAAAAAAAAAGAAAATATTCACGTAGCAGATAATATTACTTGTTGAAGTAAAATAAATTGGATATATGTAATATTAATATTTTTTGGAAAATCAAATTCGACGAAATCTTACATCGTGTTTCGATTATTTTTGTTTGTTTTTTTTGTTTTTTTTGTTTTTTTTTTTTTTTACATACATATATGTGTATAACGTGTGTTTTCGTTATATTACATTATGAAATGTCGATAAACGTACATATAGTTGGAATATCAGTAAATATTTGATGAATTTGTAGGTTCGTAAAAAACACGAAGTATTATATAATAAAATTGTTTGCTGTTATCGAGTTACCGTTTGAAAAAATCTATACTTCGATTAAATTGCTTTTTTTTATTTTTAACCATCGCAAAACATTGAAGACACGTATTATTTATATAGCTTGCGTTCCACAAAATTCACAAATTTATCGGATACAACGTAAAATGTTTAAATCCTTTTGAATGTTTGGCAATTTGTTCAACATACAAATTTATTTCATTTTTTTTTTTATCTTTTAATTTATCATTTTATTTTAACATTTACGATAAATCATGTGAAACGTAAACAATTTAAAAAAAAAAAAAAAAGAATTATTTAATCCATCTGTTCTACAACAGAAAAAAACGACATCAAAATGATTAAAAAACAAATTATATTTAATTATTGAATATAAATCTTTTCTACACATTAACATAGGAGAAAAATATTTAAAAAAAAAAATTCTTTCAACTATTTTTATAGCTCAACCTAAATGAGATACTTTTAAAACGAATTATTCTACGACTTCGTAATAGAAAAAAAAAAAAAAAAAAGGAAAAAAATAATTAGAATCATATTAACGATCAAATAACGCAAGAACATGATTACAAATGATCCATCGATCGATCGATCGATCGATAAAAAAATCATTTTTCCTCTTATCAGTGATCATTACAAATCAACTTGCGTGAATCATTATTACCATCATTATCATCATCATCATCATCATCATCATCATCATCATTATTATCGTCGTAGTCATCATGTCTAGCTTTTCAATTTCCTTTTTTTTTTATTTCCCTAATATTCTTCTTTTTTCTCTTTTTTTTTAAACTTTACTTTCATTTATCGACTACCATCGCATCGGGGACCGATTTGCGTAATAACATACCAAGCAAAAGTCACGTAGCGAACGAGATTCGCAGAACTTTATTACAGAACGGCACGATTTTTCTGCCACGACGATTAAACGCAAAAGATTTTGTTTTATACGTAAATCTATATATATGTATGTATGTAAAATAGTGCGTATGTATGTATGCAATATTATTATTATTATTATTATTATTATTATTATTATTATTATTATTATTATTTTTATTTTTACTATAATTGAGCGACCCGAACAACTAGAAGCACGCTTCGTGCAATCGAACCTTCTGCATTATCAAAAACGTTTTCAAATTCGCCAAATAGTTGAAGAGTTTAATAATAATCATAATAATAATAATAATAATAATAATAATAATAATAATAATAATAATAATAATAATAATAATAATAATAATAATAATAATAAACGAAAATAGTAAAGAAAAAAAAAAACAAACAGAAAAATTATCAAAAACTGTATCGCAACTGTTCTGTACAACTTCCGCATTTCTGTAATTATACGTGCATTATTATTATTTTTTTTAATCCTTTTATTATTTATTTTTCCCTTTCTCTCTTTGACTAAACACCCTAGCTCCCCCCTCACCCCATTTTATCCTTCTATCTCTCTCTCTCTCTCTCTCTTTCTCTATCTCTATCTCTATCTCTCGTACGCTCTTTCATTCTTTTACATGGTATTATCGAGTTATGCGTATGTACGCACATACCGTGAAATATTTAGAGAGAGGGAAAAAGTAGATCACAGAACAACGTGCATGCATCGAGATTGGAAAAGCGAATCGGCTTGCACGTATCCGCTTAAAGCGTGGGCGTCGAGCATGAAAAATGCAAATTCGTAACTCCCTGGGAAGATCGGATGGGAAAATGGAAGCATAGAGATTCAGAGAGAGAGAGAGAGAGAGAGAGAGAGAGAGAGAGAGAGAGAGTTAGAGAAAGAGGATACTAAAGAGGTAAAGTACATCGATGTAAAAAAAGAAAATATATAAAAACATATTTTGAAAAAAAAAATAAAAAAAATAACAGGTACAAAAAGAACAGGTCAAATCGAAGATGAGTAAGAATCCGAGTTCGAGCTCAATTATTATGCATACGTAACCTTCTTTTCCTCCTCCTCCTACTCCTCCTCCTCCTTCACCTGCTCATCCTACATCTCATTTTCCTTTTTTTTTTCCTTTTTCTTCACCACCCATTCTCCACCTTCTCCTGTTATAAAACTCATCGTACGCACACCGAGAATGATTCTCATGGGAGAAGAAGGATTGACTATTGGATGATCGGAAAAAAAAAAACAACAACAACCACAAAAAAAACTTGATTTGCGTAGGTGACTTACCTGAAACAAAAAAAGAAATATAACAGATTAATTAAAGGATTCGATGTTTTTTTCTTTTTTTTAAAATTAAGTTGCAATTTGTCGGATACGAGTATATTGGCGCATTTTTGATGTATATATATGTATATATACATATATATACATATATATATTTATGTATTTTAACAAATTATTTTAAAAACATCTATAAAAGGAAAATATGCATGACACACGTGGTATCGTATTTATTAGAAATATAAAATCATGTTTGAATTAATTTAAAAGAACAAAATTATTTCACACGTTAAAACGAATTCCACATTATGTGTTTTCGATTTTATATCTATCTATCTATATATATATTTCATTATTCAATTTATCGTTCATTTATTTATTTGTTTATTTATTTATTTATAAATTATATTAATAATATTTGATGTGAATGCTCGATTAATTGAAAATAATCAACAAATATATTAAAACTTCATTAGGTGATTATTATTATTATTATTATTATTATTATTATTATTATTATTATTATTTAATTTTCGATTAGGTTATAATATTATAGATTATTTATATTTATGACCACATTTACGATTACGTTTCTGACAAGTTTCTCATTTCTTTTTCTTATCTATCTTTTATTCCTTATCTCTATTTCTATTTCTATCTCTCTTTCTATCTCGTTTGAAATACAAAATGCAAATCTACGAGTAAATAAGAATTGTGGCACGTGGGCGCGTGCCTATTCAGAATTTTAATATTTAACTCCTGGACGGTCGGTTTAACGTGGACGCCATTATTCGCAGTTAATAATTCTCTCTCTCTCCCTCCCGGCAAAAAAAACCGACATAACATTACTGTAGTTACATAAGCTAAAATGCGAATTCGACGCGTAGAAAATACTTTTTCTACACACATCTATAAACGTTCTCGTTTCATTCGTAATATCGATTTTAATTTTTCATCATATACATACATATATATACAAAAATAATATTCAAAGTATCTCAATTAACGAAATTATTTTTAATGCAATTTATTTATATTATTATTATTATTAAAACAATGCAATCATTGTCTTATCATTTACCTATCGTTAGATAAAAACAAAATAAAATACCACTATATTGGACAACTGAAAAATATTAAATAAAATACGTTTTACTACGAAATAAAAAAAAAACTATAATAATAATTCAAACTAATAGAAAAAAAAATAAAATAAAATAAATACAAAAAGAATTTTCAATCTATATATTATAAGATAATAATAATTAAATAATATTTAAAATATATTTTAAAACGAATTGTGTGTGTGTTTATTAGATCCGATTCTGAGAAATCGAATTGACGATGATGCCCGTGCTGCTGCCGACCTTCGCTCGTCATTTGCCAGGTAGAGGGATTTTGAGAAGCTGAATCATGATTCAACGTTAACTCAAGAGGATAATCGTGATTGGCCCCTGGCCGTGAGATGAGCGGAGGGGGTGAGTGGAGGAAAGCGGGGGCCACAGACGAGATAATCGAAATTGCGTGCGGGCCAAGTTAAGAGTGAGAAAGGTGCAAGTGTAGATGGAAATCGAGGTGGTGTATAAGAAGAAGAAGAAGAAAGGGGGCAAGGGGGAGGGGGAGGAGAACCGGAACGGCTTCCGAGAGTAGAAGGCAAAAGACTCGAGAGGCATTTATGCCGTCGGCACAAACCACTTGCCAAAGTCCCCACCATCGAGGAAACTAACTCATTCATGTTTTCTTCCTGAGAATTTACAAAGAAATCCACGGGTGGGTGCTGTGGTGTGTTGCATGATGCTACTACAACATATATATTTTTTACGAATATAATTTATTCAATTAGCTTCTTTTCTTTTTTTTTTTTATTGTTTTATCTTTTCATTTTTATTTAACATTTTCATTTCTATTAACCACTTGCCCTATGATTTAACTTTACGGTTGCGGTGCCGTGTGATACAATATTGCACTTGTCGAAACAATATCAATGTGTTTACTATTATTTTTCATTTTACAATATTGGTTGATATGTAGAAAATAATATAAATCTATTTGCCACGTGTTCACCACGCCTACATCGACGTGGTGTACACGTCGCTCGTAGTTTTGGAACAAAAGCATCTCGACGTTCATAGCACGTCTTTGTACGGCAAGTGGTTAATATACATAATTTTTAATTAATTATATATATATTAATTAATAATATAATAATTAAACATTTAATTTCTGTATATATATATATGTATTTTTGTTTTTTGATACTAACTTATTTTATTACTAGAAAATATATTTGTTGGTGGAATATTGCCAAAAAAAAATCAAATATGACTTCGTAAATTTCGATTGGACCAAAAAATAAAATAATATAAAGGATATTTTTAAGATTCAATTTATTTTGTTTACGACGAAAGAGTTATAATCTAACGTTGACAGAATAATAATAATAATAATATAACGATATATTTATTGTATTATATTTTTATTCTTAGGAAAAATGTTAAGATCGTCAAATGGGACTTTAAATTATTAATAACAATGACGACATATTCATCGGGGGATGAAACAAATATCATTGGTTTTTTTCTCTCTCTCTCTTTCTCTTTTTCTTTTTCTTTTTCAATTCACGCTTTTTCTATCTTTTGATATTTTTTTTTCTTTTTTTTTCTTTTTTTTTTCTATTTCAACACTTCTTAATATCCATGAGTCAGCTCGAAACGAAGAGGAAGAGAAGCTTAGGAAGCTTTTGCCGAGAATGAGATAAAAAGAAAAAGACTAAGAGAGAACGAGAGAAAAAATGAAAGAGAGAGAGAGAGAGAGAGAGAGAATGAGAAAGAGTGAGTGAGAGAGTAATCGAGAAAGTACGAAAGTCCACGAGCGTGTACGCTTTCATCGTAGGAAACTGCAAGAACGCTTGCCTCCCGGTCGTAAGGAGCACTCGACTATTTTAACTGTGAAATAACTCAGTCGAGAGTTCCACCAGGAGGGTTGAGAGTACCAAAGAGAAAGAAAGATAGACAGAGAGAAAGAGAGAGAGTACACGTTGATACGTGGCACCCCAAGATAGAACGACCAAAGTCCGTTGTCAAAGGTTTTTTTTTTTTTTTGGTTTTGTTTTATCATTTTTTTTTCAATTTTATTTTTCTCATTTTTTTCCCCTTCCATTTCCTACAATTCTTTCAATCTTTCTTTCGTTCCTTCAATCCTTTTGTTCTCTAATTTTTTTTCATTTTTATTTAAGTGAAAACTTCTTTAGAATTGGGGTGATTTGGAAATCGATGAAACGGTAATTCGTCATTAAAAAAGAGACAAACATATCTGCAACTATAGGAATTAGCCTGAGCAAGAATGGGATAGAAAATAGTATACATTTGTTTAATATTATCTCAGCCTACTCTTTATGTAGTAACTTCCCCTACTCTTGTTTAATAAACATAAACATTGTACAACACTGAGTATACCTACATATGTTCATATCAAAATTATTGTCTATTTAATGTATGTTAAAAGTTATAGAATGTTTAAACCAATGTATATGCGTTAAAATAATCTAAAAAAAATTGGAGTGTATTAGGATATTCAAATAATTGTTAAATAATCGAAAACAATGTATATTGTTAATTAAAAATACCAAGTATATGATTGGGATTGCCGTCCTCCTCGAAATTCACTTTCAAACTGGCCTCTATCAAAATTCTTATATTGAATGTTGTTTATATGACATTTCGAATGTCGCGCATATGTAATCCCAAGATCCGAAATTAATTTCGAGTATTTTAGCTCGCTTTTTGCAAGGTTTTTTTTCTAATTTGTTTCTCTCCCATTCTTCCCTACGATTCTTTCAATCTTTCTGTCATTCCTTCAATTATTTTCTTTTTTTATATATATATATATATATATATATATATATATATACAAATTTCATTATCATTGATATAAATAATTATTACGAATTTAGAA
>NW_015148976.1:1564629-1585862 GCF_001465965.1 Polistes dominula
TATATATATATAATAAACTAAATATATATTTAGTATTAATTATTATTTAATATTATATATATATTAATGACAATAATTATTATTTGATAGGAAAATATTATCGAGTCACGAGCAAAGGATTTAATTAATAAAAATATATCAGAACATATTTTTTTAATAAATATTAATAGCAACGTTAAATTATTGTACAACGATAATAATCATTTCACAAACAAGGTAACTAATGAAATAATATTATTCTAAGCCATTTTATGTTTAACGTCATATCGAGATGTTAAAAAATAATCCTTTTATCATCATAAATAAATACGAATATCCAGAATGAAATAAATGATAACAAAATGAAACTAAACTTAAATGAAACGAAACAAAACTAAATTGAACGAAACTAAACGAAAATGCAGAGTCGAGACGGCAAATTATCGGCCGATCTATAATCGGAGGAATCTCGCCGGTTAAATCGTGGGACACGTAACGAGATAGAGACTTTCCAATAACCGATAAATTACCGCACGATGACAGATTTAATTGCCGACTCGTTACGCGCTCGGCACTCGTTAAAATTCGATCGAGGCCCATGTTTATTTCAAGAGACCCTAGATCCGTGTCCGATCTCACTCACTTATTCTATCTCTTTTTCTCTCTCTCTCTCTCATTCATATCCTCCCTCTATCACCACCACCACCACCACCACCACCACTATCACCACCTACTAACCCACCCGTTGACGAGTATTTTGTCGCGCATTTTACCCCGATTCTCGATATTCTATTATGAAGATCGACACGGCGACGCGTCCAATCGATTTTTCGACAATCATCAACTCGATAAACCAATAAAAACCTACTACTATTATTTCTCGAGAAAATTTGTCTAATTTTATTTTTTCAATGAACCAAATAATCTCGATCGTTAAACACTACTAAAAAAAAAAAACATACACAAAAAAACATATATATATATATATATATCTGAAGAATAAATTGATTCCCCATTTGATTTCATTTCAATATTCTCGAACGAATTTGAAACGCGATCGTTAAACGTAAAACGGAACAGCAAACACATCACCAACACTACCACCACCATTACCACCATGACCACCACATTACGCGACAGGACGAGGACGAGGACGAGGACGAGGACGACGACTATAATAATAACTATGATTAGTAGGGAGAAACCCTATAGTGGGCTTCGACGGTTTCCCCATGCAACCAATTGCTGCTAATTACGCTTTGGATTTAACGTCATATCGACGCTACTAAATCGTATTATTAATATATCTAATTTTCCATATTCAATGGCCTCTCAGAATTCATTTCCCTAAATATCACACATATATATATATATATATACTTAAATACGTGTGTATAATACGTTTTCATCTAAAATACAAAAAGTTTCTAATGGTTTCTTGTTTTCACGTAAAAATTCAATTACATTTGATCAATTTTATAGATCACATGAAATGATTCAACATATTCAATAATTTCTTATACATCATAATATTCTCTTCTAGAATTATTTATACAATTAAATTAACCCTTTGCACTCCGCACGACTTTCGACGCTAGCTAGAAGCAACTCGCGCGACTTCGCGGCAGAAACGACACATTTACAGACCCTCGTATTATTTAGTATAACTTTGGAACAAAGTAACGGATTCTAATGATATTGGACTTATATTAATCTGTAAACATCAAGGAACATATTTACGTAAAGAACTTTTACCAAAAGAACTTATTTACCAAGAGAATGTGTGTGTGTGCGCATAATAGCGTTGCAATTGAAAAAAAGCGAGCGCGTTCCATTGTATTTGAAATGTGACACTATTTGATAATATTTCTTTGTACATTATAAATCTCACTATAAAATGCGAGATATGCTCCTATAAAAACCTTTCTTCTACAAATTCTTCTTATCGCTCTTCTCAAGTTTTGCCAAAAAGTTCTCAGACCGTCGTTAAAACGCGTCTCGCATTCTCTTAGAACACAAAACCCGCTGACATTTTTTTTTATATATCTTTGTTATTTTACTATATTATGATTCGATGTCTTGTGCTATTTTAAGAGAAAACATCAGGAACACATGCATGTCTCAAAAAGTTGTACTGAAAAACCTTAATTCCCCGTAATCATTAATAAACTTTAATGTCTCATAAGTTGAAACATCGAAGTGATAGACTAGAATCACGATGTCTCATATGGTGAGACAACGGAGTGCAAAGGGTTAATATTCCAATACGAATCATAAATCACGTAAGATATCAAAAAACAATATCGTACTAAAAGATTTACCTACCAGTTACCATTAAATATTAGTTGTTTTAATAACAAATGATATTTAAACAGAAATATGTATACACATAGTGTGTTCACATAATAGAACGTTTAGATAGTGTAATTTTGTATGCGGATAATACAATAGAACATACGAACGTACACACGTGTGTGCATAGGAACGTGTGTGTATACGAACGTGTATAAATCATGTATTACAATCATATACCTAACGCAACAAACCAAAAAAAAAGAAAAATATTGAAAATAACGTAACGAGATAATGAATTCAAACATCACACACAAAAAATACCATAAAATACCATAAACACGCGCATATACATACACACATATATATACATATATATATATTACATTCAATCAACGTAAGAATAGAAGAGACAACGGAATCGAAAAGAAGAAGCGGAAGGAGTTGGGAGTCACGCCAAGACTTTCATTCATCCGAAAGAGAACGTTCCAGAAAGAAAAAGAGAAAGAGAGAATGAGAGAGAGAGAGAGAGAGGGACCTTCTCGTTATTATGAAATATAATCGTCGTTATACCGTTGAGAAAATGACGTCACGCAGGTGCGGCCAGCACGAAGGTAACGAGCGGCTTCTTTCGATCTCATGGATGATCCCCCCTCCCAATCCCCACCTCACTTCATCCTCCCTATCCCCCTTCAACTTCTTCTTCTTCTCTTCTTCTTAACATCCCACCCTCTTTCGGTCATATTTTCCTCTTTCTCTTTTCTTCTTCGTAAAAGCGAGAAGAACGATTAACCTCTTCGACTTCGAGATCAACGGTGATTCTTCGTTACCTTGTATCGTGAATAGAAAAAAAAAAAAATAAGAGAAAGAGAGAGAGAGAGAAAGAATTTACGTACGATTTTCTACGATAAATATGAACGATACGAAAAAATATTTTTATGGTAGGTTAGATTGAACTTTGGTCCTACCAACAATTTTCACTATACGTATGTATCTATATTTATCACGAATGGATCGCGGATGTTAAAGATTTTTTTTAAATTTTATTTTTGGTTTTTCTTTTTTTTACTTTTTCTTTTTATTTTTCTTTTTCTTTTTTAACTATTTCTTCACGCTTCTTTGACTTTCTTTTAAAATTTTACGCTCGAATGCATCGCTATGGTTGAAGTTAGAGGTACATACTTTTATTTTTCTTGTATTGATAATTAGATAGGTAAGATAAATAGGTATCTCTTTTATAGATAGAAATAGATAAAAAGATGCTAGAATATGTTAATGAGACAATTTATTAATAAATTGACTTTTTTCTTTTTTCTTCGTTTATATTATATTTATCGAGAATTTGTTTTCTTATTTTGTTTGTGTGATAATTAATTTAACATTTATTACGTATAGATTTAGTTTGTATCATTTGATGAAAGATGAATAATAGAAATGGTCATTTCAAATTTCCGAATAGAAAAATGTTTCGTATTAGAAAGAAGGTTTCGTTCTTAATACGAAGACTTTAACATAAGAATGGACCCTTGGCCTACCGATTATGAGGTTAACAGGCATTTATCTTACCCGTTGAACACGAACAAGCAGACAATTTGCAAAAGAAAGAAAAATCAACGTGCTCGTTTTCGATTCATTGACTATAGCAAATCAAAAGAAAGTTTTTTTTTTATAAATATCTTCCATATTTTTTTTTTTTTTTATTATATCCTCTAGTAGCACAAAATATTGAAAAATATTGACTACATGTGTATTTAATATTAAACAGAAATTAAATATCTTTTTAAAATTAAATACACACATGTATTCAATATTTTGTGCTACTGGGGTCCAAATAAATTTATTTCTTTAAATTGTCAAATACAAGTATCGTTGCTTTATTAATTAATAAAATAACCTATTGTCCGTAATAACGTAAAAAAATAATTAATTAAAAAATGGTATTTTTCTTCTTTTTTTTTTTTTTTTTTTTTTAATACAAATTCGCAGAGGATCAAAATTAATGCTGCGTTTGAAATATTTTTTAGTCAGCACAGTTTATACACGCGGGTGGTTATTTAAAGTTCAGAAGCATAACGTGGAAATAATTTTCTTGTTTTATTTTTTTCTATTTTTCTTTTATTTTTTTTTTTATACAAAAAATAAAATAAAAATTCGTTTTTTTTTTGTTGCAGCCCAAAAACTTTCCAATCCACCCTTTCTCTCGTATATATTATTATACAAGTTTAATTAAATATAATTTTCTTCTCTTTTTTTTTTTTTTTACGTAAAATAGATAACATCGTATTTGCTAGGTTAATGTTTTTTCATAGCAAAAAAAAAAAAGAAACAACTCGCTTAATTATAATACGTTCAAAAAAATATACGGTGAAAAATGGTTGGAAAAAAATTGAAATAGGAACAAAAACCATCCCCCCCCCCTCAAAAAAAAATAATAATAATAACGAAAAAAGAAAGTTTATCAAAAAATGCGTAACGAATTTTTTTCATATTTTCCATCTGATTATTTTGTATAAAAAAAAAGTAGCAAAAAAAAAAAAAGGAACGAAACGATGCATTTAGCAAGTATGTATACCGAAACATATATGACTTCTATCTTAACAAATATGAAATATCTTGGTATAAAGTAGTGATATAATGTGTCGTTGCACTGTCGTTTGGCAAGATTCGCCTAAACTCTTCAACATCGTTCACGAACGTCGTTGTAAATTAGCGACGAATGTTTTAGACAAGATCGTGAGACAAGAGACGCGTTCGTTCCTTAGAGACACGTTCGTATCTGTCAGGTTAAAACGATTCTTGCCACCTGGTTCTTACTCTTAGGAAAATGTCCGAATTATTCGGCCCATTTGCTTCTTCAAAATTATGTCTATTCAACTACTAAAAGATTCGATCAGTTGACAAAGAAAATATAAAAAAAAATATAAAAAAATGTAACAAATATTTTTTTAACATTTCAATAATAATTTTGTAATACATTATTTTATATATAACAAATTAATATTAAACCAACCTAAGTGTGGTCAAATAATGACACGCGTAGTCTGATTTATAAAAAAAAAACTATAAGAAACGAAGGAAACCTATAAAATGTGTGTAATTTATATTGAAATAAATAAAAATAAAATATTTGTTATCCAATTGATAAAAATTTCATTCTATATTCAAATACATATATAAATATATATATTAAGAATATACATATACATATATATATTATTTTTTTAAATAATAATTATTTGACCATTTAAAAATACAAATAAGGTATTGTCAATAAGTTTAGGTGTTAGGGAAGTTAAAAAAAAAATGAAGAAGTTAGCAAACAGTGGAAATAAATTTATGATAAATTTTTTGTTCGTTCAAAAAGTCGGTTCTAACCCATCAGTATTTAACTCATCCTGCGGTCATAAGAGTACTTTGACGCGCGGTACTTGGCAGCCCGTTACGTCTTAACGTCCTACAAGAACAACAAGAAGAAAAAGAACAAGAAAAAGAAGAACAAGAAGCAGAAGAAGAAGAAGAAGAAGATGAAGAAGAAGAAGAAGAAAAAGAAAAAGAAAAAGAAAAAAGGCAAAAGCCGAGCTGTATCTCGCATCTGTTCGAAAGCCACTCACTCTCTCTCTTTCTCTCTCTCTCTCTCTCTCTCTCTCTCTCTCTCTCTCTCTCTCTTTCTATCTCTTTATTTTTTTTTCTTTTCCTTTTTTTTTCTTTTTGCATCCTCTTCGCATCTCGTGAATCACGATGGACCGCATAAGAGTGTAGGTACGTAAGTAGGAACGAACGAACGAACGAGTGGTAGAAACCGGCCTCTAAGACGCCTCTCACGTATGTTCCCAAAGAGTGAGAGAAAGAGAGAAAGAGAAAGAGAGAGAGAGGGCTAATCGAGCTGACTCCTTGACTGCTTGACCTCAAAGAACCCCCCTCGATGTCAATTTCTCGTTATATTCCTCTCTTTCTCTCTCTTTTTCTTTTTTTTTCTCTACTCCCTTTTCGCTTTTCGTTCTTAGTTCACGAAAAAAAAAAAAAAAAACAAGAAATCTGTAAACCCTTTTGTTAACGCTAGGTTCATCGTTTTTACTAACGAATGTAAACAAATGTAATACAAATGAAAATGTCTAACTTCTATTAATTAATTAATTATTCTATTAATTAATTATGAATATATTTAAACCTTTGGGTATCCATTTATTTGTATTGAATTGTGCGGAAAGTAATTTCGTTTTTTCTGACAGTGATAAAGACACAATAAAAGCATTAGTTGATGCAAATCAGCGAATGACAACACGTGAGATCGTTGAAAGTTTAAATTTATCAAATTGAATTATTTATGCCCACTTGAAAGGCCCACTTGAAAATTGTCTTCATATTCATAAAAAGAAAAACGAATTTATTTTCCGGACAACCCAATACTTTGAAATATTGTAATAATTTAAATTAATATTAAATATTATAATAATATAATTATAATAATACAAAAATTACTCATTACTTTGAAATAAACCAGAATGAACTATAATTAAAATTTCATCGTCAGTTTCAATGACGTATTAAAACGTCATGTGCATCTATGCCCAAACAAATGCATGACGTACTTATGCGTCAAATGTAACCGAAGGATTAAAATAATTATTATTTTACAAGTGGCAAGTATTTCGATCTCGTTTCAATTGATTTTGTTCATTGTTTTATTTATGTGTTATTATTTTGCAATTAAAATTAAGATTTGTCGATATATTAATTATTTTAAATAAGAAAAAAAGACATACACAAACACACAAAACTAGAACAAGTAGATACATTTATTATACTGTTAATTTTCAATCTTATTAAATTTTCAATTAATTATTTATATAACTATTATACAATGTATTATAGAAAAATTATTATTGTCAATAGGGTTTTGAAAAGATTCAATATAGAAATAATATATAAGAAGTTATTATCAGTGTATAAAGAAATTACAAAGATAAGAAAAGACTGTTTCGTCAATCTTAGTTTCATAACGACTTACATTAACCCACCCCTTCACCCTACCACCCACCCAACTCTCCCATCGTCTTCCCTTTTTCGTTAGCAAGGTGAACGTAATTTTTCGTCGTTCGTTTTGAAAAGAAGCTAAGATAGTCGTCCGTGCCATAGAACGATCGAAGTGAAAAGGATAGAAAAGAAAAAAAGAAAAAAAAAAAAAAAAGCAAAAGGGACGACGAGAGATCAGACGATCTTTCTTTCTCCTTCTATCTTTCTATCTTTCGCCATCCCTTTGCGAAGTCTCCTTCCTTTGTTCCCACGCCACTCTCTCTCTTTCTCTCTCTCTTTCTCTCTCTCTGGACCCTTCGCGAAGAGCCCTCTTTCCCTTCTACCTTCTTCTACCTTGCCCCCTCCCCCAAGTCTCCCTGGCCGTTCGTTCTTTCGTGATTCACCGTTACACACAAAGGGAAGCTTGGTCCAGTGTGTAACAGGATAGACGGAAAGACAGACGACGATGAAAATAAAATAGAAAGAGAGAGAAAGAGAGAGAGAGAGAGAGAGAGAGAATGTGAATTCGCTTCGAATTCATCGGTTCCCTCGTAATATCCTTACGAGGGACGAAATTGCGAGTTAAGCGATTCGTCGTCCTACGGGACACACTTTTCATACGTTAGATCAAGGAAATATGTAATATTATATATGTAATACGGAAAATTAAAAATAATTATAAGAAAATATCCCTTATATTATATTTTTAGGTTTTGTTCATTGATCGTTGTATTAAGGGTGTTTTTTTTTAATTTTTTTTTTCTTTTTTTGAATATTTCATATCAAGTATTTAACACGTGGAATTATTTTAATTTTATTTTCTTTCATTTTATTTTATTTTATTTTATTTTATTTTATTTTATTTCGTTCGAATTTTGTTTCAAAATTGTAATTGTTTATTTTTATTTAAAGTAGAGATGATGCATTTAAAATAGATGACGCATATTTATAAAAAAAAAAAAATGAAAAAGAAGAAAACAGTGAAGCAGAATTGAATCAAGGTTATTATATTATAATACAGGATTTTATATTCTGATATTATATTTATAGAATTTATTAATACTAATAAGTTTTTTATATTAATCTACGTGATACTGATTATGTATTTAAAATACTGATACAATAAATAGCCAAGGAAAAAAAAAAGATTTAACAGAATGTTGATTTTAATTACTTTTTAAAACTTTAAAAACTCTCACGTAATTTTATATATAATAATAATAATAATAATAATAATAATAATAAAATTAAGATTAAAAAATCACATGTAAGGGAAGAATTGAATTGGATGATGATGATGAGTTGAATAAAACGTGGTAAAATCGTTTGAATAATCACACGAAGAAAATTTAGTAAGGCCTCTAAAACAAATAGTTTTCAATGTCGAAGCAGTTGGCCAGTAGCCTATGAAAATGGTATCTCAAATATATCGTGCAAACTTAGCACGTATTCTACACGCTCGTGATTCATAAACAAGCTTCCTCGAAACTCTGCTCGAGTAGTATAATAGTTGTTTTTAATGTCATGGGTTTCGAGAGTGAGTATATCGTTGCAATTCTGATCGAAACCTTATAAATAGAAGAGTATATAAACTCGTCGACGTTTAACGTTTCGTTAGATCGATTAGAAATAATCTTATAATATATATAGAAAATAAAGTATTTAATTTTAAATGTTAACTAATTATTTAGAATTTTGTAGAAAAATTTTTTTTGAACATAATTATCTTATTTCAATTTAAAAAAAAAAAACCATTTAAAATATACATTAAATGTTATGCGTATCAAAAAAAAAAAAAGCATTAATTTTGGTAGATACGTTTTTTAAGATATATCTAAAAAAAAAAAAAAAAGAAGAAAAAAAATTATAAATCACTTAATATACATTTGAATAAATGTAAAAAGTGTGTATATTTTATTTTTAACAATATTCACACGTAAGAATATCACTTAAATTGATGATTTTGTTTACGCACAAGTAGATTAATACTTTTACGCAAAAGAAAAAAAAAAGTTGACTAGACGTTAAAAGAATCTTTTGAAAAAAGAAAGGAAAAAAAAAAAAAGTGAGAAAACAAATCAGGAGAAAAAAGATCATCGTACATACACGTGTCACGTTGAAATGGCACACGACATTGTGCAAAACTAAAAAATGAATACTTCGATTAATATTAGGGCTACCAAAAAATAATCAAAATTTCTGTAATAAGTACATTTACATTTAGTTAGTGTCAATGAAAAATTAAAAGACTTTTTAAAAAGAAAATTGAACAATTTCCTTTACGTGTTAGAATTTTTTGTTGATTTAGCATTTACAATTTCTTTAATAAATATATGTTTTTTGTCAACAAAGAAAAATTTGGATTACTTTTCGATTCCCCTAATATAATCGTAATCAGATAGATTCGTTAAATGTATTTCAAAGAAAATAAAAAAATAATAATAAAGAAATAAAAAATTAAAATATAAAAAAAAAAGAAAGGAAAAAGTTAGAAAATAAAGAAAGAAAGAACAAAACATCTCTTTGGCAATAATACATAGCCAAGCGTGTATAGTCGTCGAATAGTCAAGTAAGAAGCATTCGAGAAATTTAAATGCAGAGCGAGAAGACGACGAGAAGAGACCGGATCGAAGAAGCATTCAAAAGATTTGAATCAAAGAGTAGAAGAAAATAGAGAGACGAGTGAGTGAGTGAGTGAGTGAGTGAGTGAGCGAATGCAAGCTGAGTGTCTACTAGCTTGCAAAAAAAAAAAATAAAAATAAAAAAAAAAAGGCACCGACCGATTGAAAGAGGAACAAGAACAAGAAGAACAAGACGATGATGAAGAAGAAGAAGAAGAAGAAGAAGAAAAATAGAAAATAAATAAACTAAGAAAAAGAAGAAGAAGATGAGGAGAAAGAAATAGAAAAAAATAAAAAGTACAAGAAATAGATAAAAGAATAGGAAGGAACTCGAAGCATTCCGAGCTTTCGGTGGGCAGCCACGTGAAGTACTGGTAAAGGTCGTACGAAATAGGACGGTCAACCCGTTTTCTACGAATATCGTAATTCTACCCTACAGGAACTTACTACTAAACTTTATTGTTTCCACATTTTTATTTCATTAATTAAAGTTACCAAAAATTCACTGGAACGACAAAATCGAGAAAAATAAAAAAAAGAATAAAAAAAAAAGCTCCCCAAGGTGTGTGAGGATAGAAGAAATAAATAGAAAATAAAAATGAAACAATGACAGGAAGAAACAAAAAAAGAAAGAAAGTATGGTTAATACTTGAGAGTAAATTTCGAAAGTAAACGTGTATTGTGAATAAAGTAAAGAAGTTAGAAAAAGTAAGATCACAAGAGAGAGAGAGAGAGAGAGAGAGAGAGAGAGAGAGAGAAGAGTAGGATAAATTGACCGGTAGCGTCGTCCGTGGACCCTCTTCTTCTTCTTCTTCTTCTTCTTAAAGTAGGATGAGTAGGATGAGGATGAAAGGGAGGAATGAATCGAGGGACAAACAGAGTCCGTTTCTACCGAATGAAAGAGGTACGCAAGGAGGGAGGAGAGTGAGTAAGAAACAGAGAAAGAGTATGAGAAAAGAGGAGGAGTAGTAGGAGTAGTATAAAGTAGGAGGAGAAAGAGGAATAGGAGGAGGTAAAAGGGTGAAGAGAGAAAGAGAGAGAGAGAGTATTTCGTGAGAGTACGCGAACGATAATTCGGAGAGCCGGTTGGCCAGCTCAAAGGACCCGCGGGACGATATATCAATGCCCTGCTTGCAGAACAATTCCAACTATCCGCGATACACAAAGAAAAATACCAAATCGAATGCCTGGAATAGCCGTCGAGCGGCCGTGGCCCTTTCCCTCTCTCCCTCTCTCTCTCTCTTTCATACCCACATGCACTCCTACCAATCCCCCTCCCCCTCCTACTCCTCCTGCTCTACCTCCACCACCTCTTTCACCATTCCTCTCTTTCTCGGGAGTCAGTGTTTCTATCCGCGTCTCGTTCAATTCTCTTCTTTCTTCCTTTATAACATGGACCCCGTGCACCGTGTTTGCCACAAGAGTATAGAGAAAGAGAGAGAAAGATAAAGGAAAGGGATGGGATGGGGAGGGGTACACGTTCCTGGCCTACTACGTTCCTGTGCTGGACCAGCACACACAGCCCTCCTCCTCTTTGCTTGTGCTGCTGCTGCTGCTGTTGCTGATGCTGTTACTGTTACTGCTGTTGCAAGCCGTGCCAATGGACTCTCTTCTCTTCTCTTCTTCTACAACATCGCTGAGCAAGGATCCTGCGTTTCTGCTCTAACGCGTTCTTTTGGACCAACCGAAATTGAGCGGTAACTTTGCTGAGCTATGAACTACTACTACTTCTAACGATTATTGGACGAGTTTCTATCTCTCTCTCTCTCTCTCTCTCTCTCTCTCTCTCTCTCTCTCTCTCTATTTTTCTATCTTTTCACTTGAATGTGAATGTGCAAGTAACGTGAGTTAAAAAACCGATAAATAAATATTATTATATTTTCTTCTTTCTAAAACTTGGTCCTATTATCCCTAACTAAAGAGCAGAGATTATTTTGTTAGTTCTAAGAGTGATTATATTTTTTTTACCGAGGGTAGAATGCCTCGTCCCCCTTTATTTGAGGGTTGGAACATATTTTAATGTATTTAATTTTTTTTTTTTTGGTTCAATTAAATTTTATTCATTCTTATTCTTATTCCCATTAAAACACGTAATTAAAACGGTCATTATTTCCCGTCCAAGGGCGTTGTTACGTAGATAAATCTTGATCCGATGTCACCTTAACCAATGGCACCAGAGGATCGGGCCAAAAACGTTCGAGCCAAGATGCATCTCGTTCCAAGTTTTCATTCTCTCTCTCTCTCTCTCTCTCTCTCTCTCTCTCTTTCTCTTTCTTTTTATTTATCTTACTATCATTCTTTCGTTCTTCGTAAAGGGTTAATTTAGAAATAATCGTCAACGATTTTGATGTTACCGACCTAAACTATTGCATCAGGAAGTTTATGCATTATTAAATTGCATTTTATTTGAAGGATTTAACTATTTGTTACGAGTGCAACATTGTAAACCATTTTTGTCAGAGTAACAGCACCAGCACCAGCACCAGCAGCAGCACCGCCATCAGAGGTGGGTGTCGTTTCGTTTGAAAGACATACAATATTTATTTTTTTTTTTTTCACTTTTGCCAGGATTCTTTTTGGAATACCAGAAACAACGAGAAAACGTGAAGAGAAAAAAAGAGAAGAAAAGGGAAGGAGGAGAAGAAAGAAAGAGAAATGGGGGGGGGGAAGTAAAAAGAAAGGTTTTTATTTTCGTTGCAGGTTAACCACGGGTAAAAAAGTTTCGTACGAAAAATAGACGAGAATAAAGAATTTCTAGAAAAAAGGGGAAAGTAACAGTAGTAGTAGTAGTAGTAGTAGTAGATTTTTTGAAAAAGAAAGTGGTTTGAAAAGTATCTTCCATTTCTATACCTCTGTACTCAGTATATATATATTATACTATACCCGAAACAAAATCTACGTGTGGTCGAAAATAGAAGAAAAAAAAGAAAGAAATTAGAATGGTAAAAAAGTAGATAAAGTAGATAGACGTGCAATATTTTGTCGCATTGCAGTGAATTCTCTCGCTTGACTTTCTTCAGTTTCGATGATCGTGAGCCTCGATCGCGTGACTTTAAACAAAAGTGAAGAATCTTTTTCTCGGACATTCGTTAAACTGAATTATACGAGTCAAATTAATTGCTAATTCAATGTTGAAGATTTAATTATAATACTAAGTAACACGTGGGTAGATAACAAATAAAAGTATGGACTGTAAGATATACGTTGTAATTTTACCAATGTTGCATAGACTAATAATAATATGAAGTAACATTAATAATAGATAAAGAGAGTAAAAAAAAGAGTATAAGAAAGAAATGAGATATATAGATAAACAAATAGATGATAGATGAAACATCGACCATGTAACATACATATATAATATCTTCATATGTAGACATACTAATTCAACATTGATGATTAATAATACGAAGTAACGTGCATAGATAGATAGATAGATAGTTAGATAAATACGTAGACCATTTTGTTAAATATTGAAATATAAGTTATAATAGATGTATCGGTACAATGTTTAAGAATATTAATAGAGTAATAAAAATAAGAAATAAATAAATAGATGATAGATGGATAGATAGATAGATAAATGAAGCATGTGGCGGCGGCTCCTATCTGGCGCAGGACGGTTATATGTATGTCGATCGAATGATGGAGCAGTGGTTTGATTATAATTGGATCAGTTTAGTTAGGTATTGCAAATATTGGCAGCCAGGGAAGCTGCCGACCCAGTGATGAAACCTAATTGGGTAAGTCGGTCTGGCTTAACGCCAAACGAACCTACGAACGAACGAACGAACGAACGAACCAACGAACGAACCAACGAATGGATGGACAGATAGAAGGACAGGATGAGAGACTGGATGAAAGGATATTTCTCTATCTATTCATCTATCTATCTATCTATCTATCTATCTATCTATCTATCTATATATATATTGCCTTTCTCTGTCTAACCAAAGTTCAAATCGCAGATACAACGGAACGATATATCAAACTCCTACTATTCGCATCCTTCATCGACGTTCGATGGATCCTACTAGTCCTACAGAAATTGACATGGATCAACCAATTTAATTGAATCGTACGATTCAACGAGATATGAAAGATCAAATGAAATATATATATATATGTGTGTGTATGTATGTATGTAGGTTTATTTGCTTGGAAATAAATCACGCTTTTGTTCTTCTTCTTCGTTTTATTTTTCAAAGTCCTCACCAATTTTGTAAATTAATATCAAACAAGTTCTTTTTCTTATTTTTTGTATTATTTTTGTATATGAATGTATGTATTTATTATATATACGAAATATGTATATTGAATTGTTCGGAAAGTTCGTGCCGATTTTCGGTAAGTGGCATATAAAGTCGTTTTATTAAAAAAACCTGAGAAGTTTTGGAAGGCCGAAATTTTGAAGTTACCCTTAAAGATGGAGAAAGATTGTTAAACAGAATGGCACTTATATATAATTTAATAAATATATACCAAATAAAAAAACTTAAATGCGTTGCGTTTCAATCTTTCGTCAAAATCGGCACGAACTTTTCGGACAACCCAGTAGTATTGTAAAAGAGAAATTACGATTCGAGAAACGTATTCTTTTGTTTGTTTTATTCTCTCAATCCTTTAAAAAAAAAGAAATAAAAAATATAACGAAAATCGATTTAAAAAAAAAAAAAAGAGTTGTTCGTTTTTAATTTTTTGTTGTTGTACGTTGAAAAATGAATAGAGAATACTACACACGAGAACAACAGAAACGAAAAAGGAGTTTATATCGGTTTATTTGCTTTCCAGCTTGATTTTAATGTCGTCGTGGGGTGGGTAGTCGAAAAGAGTGTGTGTGCAAGAGAGAGAGAGAGAGAGAAAGAGAAAGAGAGAGAGAGGGTGGGTGAGCTTTTATTTATTCCCCGTGTGTGGAGCTCGATTATATTTAGTTACGTTTCGTTTGTACTGTAATTAATATTCAATTATTCGTCGATCTCAAATGAATGTTCGTTGCATGCGAATTGAAACAATAAAAGAGAGCATCTACTATTGTTATCATTATGTATAACACCACTACCACCATCACAATCAGGGTGTGTATCACTCGAGTTTATATACCTGAAATATTTGTCTTCTTTGTTCTTTAATAAAAAACAAAACGAAATATGTCATTTTTACGTAAATTAATACTTTGTATTAATCCGAATGGAAAAGTATAAGAAAATACAATACCAAATTATTAAAAAAGAAAAGAAAACAAAGTTAAAAAAAAAATATCATATGCTTCTACTATGTTCATCTGTAATAAGCCATACTTTTCAAATATATATAATAAATATATAACAAAATAATATAATATATTATATGAGTAATATTAACTATATTATTTATATTTATATAAACTATTTTATATTTTAAATTAAATATAAAATAATATATAAATATATATATATTTCATATTATATATTTTTTCCATCATCAAAACACGTACTCATTTGAACATATCAAAAATCAATATAACTTTTACAAAAATAATAATTTTGCTAACAAAAACAAACTCAATAATATAATAAAAAATTAAGACAATAAAATGAAAATGTGACACACACTGTAATAGGATACATAACGATCTAAATAAAGATATATATATATAAGTAAATAAATAGCATCGTCAAAATTTCATCCTTTACCGTCAGCGAAACGAATAACACGAGAGTCAGAGAGAGAGAGAGAGAGAGAGAGAAAGAGAGTGAGTGTGACTTACTCACAATGAAAACATATTTCGGTTCGGAGGTGAACGAACCGAAGGAAAGCAAGCAAACGTGTGTCAGGTCCGTCGTCGTCGTCGTCGTCGTAGTCGTCGGGATGCATCGTGCATTGTAAACGAGCAAAGCGACAAGTGTGCACCACTCGGTTCTCGGTAGTGTTGACCTTTCAATGATGCCACCACTGTTTCTAGTTATACCATACGTATACACAATCATACACATACATACACACATGTCATCACAGTCTCTCTTTCTCATACTAACATCAGTCACTCCTTTCCACTTTGCTGCCATTACGTCGAACACGTGGCCCCGTTTGTGTTGGTAATTGTGATGATGATGGTGGTGGTGCTGATAGTGGTGGTGTTCCTACTACCAACTTGAAAACCCAGATAGTTTGTACGAGCTTTCCTCGAAAAGCTAGTTCGGGAAAACACACAAAATGACATTTATCATTTTATTTCGATCACCCACCCTCTGCTATCGAATTATCGATTATCTTAAATATAATACTCAATTTTATTTATAATTTATCGTCGTTTAGAAATACCCTTCAAACCAATATTCCCACACAGATGGATAATTAATAAATGAAGATGTAAAAGTTCGGATGAATTAATTTTGCAGGATAGAAAGAAGTGCATTAGCGTTATTAAATATTCATTGTACATGATGGAAAATATAATATGTTAGATTTTCAATATGAATAATTCATCAATATTTGGTAGATCTTTTTCAATATTATATTATTATTTTTAATTGATCGATTGGTTATGTAGTATTTTGTTAAATCAATGATTTTTTATGTTGTATAGATATTATTTTATTGGTTTTTGTAATGAGAGCAAAAATTGCATCAGGGTTGGTTGGGTCAAGGTTATTTATTGATTATAAATATCGTTCAAATTTTCCTTCACAAAATTGACCAGACATGTCTAATAATAATGACCTAATAAATATCAATCAAAATATTATATATATATATATATATACATTGGCATCATATTATATCAATACAAACGATGACATATTAATATATTGTTGTCAAAAAAAATTTTTAAATAATGTATTTTTATTTATTTATATTATATATTCGTAATTTTATATTTTATTATTTTATATTTTTATTATTTTTATATTTAATTTATAAATATTTATTTTTCAATATAATATATATTAATAAAAAAAAATTATAGTATTATTATAAAAATTATTCATATCTTCAAAATTATTTAAAACAATAAATACTGTAATGTATATAATACAGGGTGACGTATTATAAATCAATCGTCATTAAATTCACTTAATCATTGATTAGCATATAATAACACAATACAATTATATTTATAATATTCTATTATATAGAATGTTAAAAATGTTTTTATTTATTAAACATAGATGATTGTATACTTTTTGGTTATTTTTTTTTTCAATTCGTTAAATAGAAAAATGGTATAAAGGTATTTGCCAATGCATAGTTGTCTTTTTTCTAAATTCTTGTCCTGTTTTATTTTCCCCCGTACCCTTTTCTTCCCCTTACGTATCGATCAATCGATCTAATTGTAAGTAGAAATCCTTCGAACGTCCGAACGATGACGTATCGTTCCAGAGAAATCGCTCGTAACGCGGCCGTTAGAGACCGTAAAAGGTGACCGGAGGTCGCAACAAGTTCGAGGTTAATCGTTCCTTTGGCAAGTGGTTCTTTGTCGAGCCCCCATCAGCCGCTTGTCGCGTTATGTAAGAGAATCCAAGGGAAAATAAGAAGAAAAAGAAAGGTGGAGAAGAACGAGGGAATAAACAACAAAAAAAAACATAAGAACAAAAGAAACGAAGGGGACCGAAGGGGTTGGGGGAACGTCAGGTAAAAACGATACGTTTTCTCGTAAGAATACTTTTATCTCTTTTTTTCTCTGTCTCTTGGGTTCTAAACATTTCTTTCACAAAAAAAAAAAAATAAAATAATGTAACGAGACATTCGACCTTTTAATCGACCAACCAAATACCTCTGCTCGATTACATCATTGTGATTAAATAATATTGAATTTTTAAATAATTTATTTAAATATATAATATATTGTAATATTATAGTATTATTTTTAAAAAAATGTATTGAAAAATTATTTATATTAAAAATAACACAATTTATCATAAATGTAATGAATAAATATAAACCGTATACCTATATATATTTTTTATTATAATATTATAGTATTATTATAGTATTATTATAGTTTTATTAAAAAAAAAGTATAAAAATAAAAAAATTTTATTATAATATTATACTATCATTAAAAAAGAAAAACAGTATATAAAAAAAATTATTTATTATAAAAATAAACAAATTTACCATAAATAATACAATGAATAAATATAAACCGTATACCTTTAGGTATCTATAATTTACTATATAATTACTTTTATATATATATTATAAAAAAAAATCTATATATATATATTAAAAATAGTGATGCTTCTATCGTCTAAGTAAAAATCGATAAAAAAACCTGAAGAAGAAAAAGAATTAATTTAAATTTTGAAATAACATAGACGTTTATATATTTTTTTTTTGCCACAATATTAGAAACGTTACTTGTAACAAATGTTTTCCAAATAATTTAATTAACTTTGAGATACGATATAGTATAATAGCTTAAAAATAATTGAAAAATGTCTGTGCAATATAAATTAAACGGAATTGTAGGTGCGTCAATTTTTAGAATTACATATCTGTATTGACTACACGAACTGACGTACGAAGATCATGTGAGAAAGAGAGAAATGGTAGGAGGGGACCTAAAGGTTGCTATACGGTCCCAATAGTAATGAATAATTCATAACGAAGTGGTCTGTTCGTATAGCAACGGGGTCCCATCATCCAACAACTGCACGTGAACACATACGCATATACACGTATAAACACATATTGAAACAGAGAAGAATATTTGTGCATGTGTATATATGTGTATCTGTATGTGTATGCGTATGATGACTTAAAGTTTGCCCATTACGCACTTTTCATTATTCTTTCCTCGTGCCGAAATATTCGGCCGGGCGACGTACTCATCAAGGACACCAACAAACTTCCTTCTGGATTCTTCGTTAAATGTTTTATCAATGTATCATCAGAAAAAAACATCTTCCTAAGATTCTGATTTATTAATTATGATAAAATAAAAAAAGGACAATGTTTTTCTATATACATACAAAAGTTGATATATTACGATTTATTTTATATTATTTTTTTATTATGTATATATTAAAATTGATATTATAAAATAATAAAATTGATATATCAATATTAATACGATAAATAAATAAAAAATAATAATATAAATTTTTGTTTGTATTTTAATATTAAAATATTTATTAGAAAAATAATTCTATATATATATATATAGTTATAAATATTTTTTCCAATGCGATTGAAAATTAAATACATCGATACTATTAATTATATCTCAATTAAAATTCATTATCATAAATTAAACCCTAACCCCCTATACTTTAAATGTATTTCATGTAAAATGTAATGAACATTAAGTAATACAAACAAAAAATAGATAAATTTAAATGTACATCCAAACAAAAACAAAATCCAATAAAACCATATTATTTCTTACTTCGTAAAACAAAGAACAAATCACGATTTATCTCCAATCTTTAAAGGGTTAAAGATTAAAATAAAGACAAAGTTAAAACAAAAAGCATTGTACTCAACCAATGTATGTTCAATTTGTTTTTTTTAAATATCTGACACAATGATAATGATGACGATGACGATGATGATTGAGAAGGAGTTCTATCTCGAACAAGATCGGAACATTAAAAGAGAGAACAGAAATAAAAATAAAAAGTGAAAGAAAGAGAGAGAGAGAGAGAGAGAGAGAAAGGAAAAGAGAACGGGGTCCAACAGGTTTACCACGTCGTTGAAGGAGGGATCGGTAAAAGATTACCGTGGTCGCATACTCGGCTTTCAGGGTAACAGGTGATACACGGTAACCGAATCTTTTTTCACTCGCCTATCCTCTGTTCACATGTGTGGCACCACCACAATCACACAAAGAGACACGCATATTCATTCGAAGAGATCGATCTCTCGTGTCCTCTTTACGTTAATACTTCTACATACATATATACATATATACATATATAATATACATATGTATATATGCATAAGTATATAAGTTAATGTATACTATATATACAATACCAGCAAAAAGTTTTGAATCACCTGGTGATTTTTTTACAAAAATTCAATATGAGTCAATTATTTTTTCAAATGATTTATCAATTATTGTTATATCGTATAGTTGAACAAATTCTATTGTTTTAAAAATATTTGTCAACATTTTATTATGACCATAATATAGTTTCTATACAAAATTCACACACAAAGGAATACTATAGTGAAATGAAACATTCAAAAAGTTTCATCGTCAGCATACTCATTTATAATACTTCATGTTGTTTTTAACGATATAGAAAGGGGGTTCACTCATGAAAGAATAATTTGAAAGAAATTACTCATTCCTTCAAAAAAAGAACAAAAAAGGTAAAACACTTTTCACCTGCTTGTTAAATTCAAATAAAATAAAACTACGATTATTACCTTTAAAAATACGTTTTTCTTATCATTCTTATCTAATTATATCGCTTGTTTGTTTTTTTATTTTTATTTTTTTTGTTCGAGGATTTACACACGGTAAAAGGATAAGAAAAACTTTTGACTGACATTGTACGCGCGTGTGTCTTCAAATGCGTTATCGATTAGTTATGAAAAGTAATTGAATGTTCGTTAATATCAAAAGTCAACGTGGAAAACGTCGATACGTCGATTCGAATGATAAGAGAATATCGAAAATGTTTTATCGTCGAGATGTTTTCGAGTATGTATAAAAAAAAAAAAGAGAGAGACAGAGAAAGAGAGAGGAATAAAATAAAATAATTAAAAAAAAAAAAGAAAGAGAGAGAGAGAGACAAGAAGAGGAAGATAATTCGATGGCAAGAAATCGGATGAGAAGAACGAACGACAAGAAGGGTGGAGGGCGGAATGAAGGAGGTGGGGGGTGGGAGGTGGTATCGGAGGGGGATAGAAGGGGGAAGAGAAACGGTGCGTCAGCTCCCGACAGAAATAACGTGGATATACTTAGACGGCCCTCCGTCCGTCCAAGATTCAACCAAACTCTAGTCCAAATGAAAGCTACTCGTAGCTCCTACGAAATCAACCATTTCGGTTAGTATAAGATGTAAGTATCCATGTATAGTGTGTGTGTGTGTGTGTACGGGTAAGTATCACTTCTTCGAATGAATAGAAAACACTAACAAACATTCCTGGAAGAATAATTATATGAAAACGTCATATTATTATTTGTTCATACAATTAGAAAACTTTATATTATACGTATATATGTAGTAATAAGTGAGATCACATAATAAATAATGTTATAAATAATACTTATGCGCGTATATATTTTATTTATGTTACGAGATTTTTCTACGAACGATTTAAAAATATCTCCTTAACTCTTTTCGAGGAATAATAATTATATATTTTGTTTGGAATAGAGTTGTTTCTTCA
>NW_015148976.1:1585907-1600748 GCF_001465965.1 Polistes dominula
ACAATTTCTAATAAACTTTATGTATATTATTAACTCTTTGAGTGATGAATATATTTAAATAAATGTTTTGTAGGAACGGAATAATTTATATATTAAGTTTTTATATTTATATATAATATTTTTTATATAATATAATATTAAATTATTATATATTATTATAATTATTATAATAATATTATATAATATTATAATATTTATTATATAAAATAAATTATTATTATATATACATTATTATATATATATATATATAATAATTTATTAAATTAATAATTAAAGTTTTTGTTTCTGTGAATATAATTTAATTAATTAATATAAACATTACATTTATTTTATATTAATATTAACAAACACGTATATGCGTCGATAGACCACTCTGGAAATTTTTAACCAAACGCATATAACACTCTAAGGGTTAATTCAATTTTATTACGAATATGTGTGATCATCATTTAACAAATAATAATTTTCTATATTAATTTTGTTGAAATAAATTTGATAATAAAAATAAGGTAGAATATTTTCATTTAAAAAAAAATGTACAATTGTATATTGCAATAAGTTGATGTAACAAATGTTTAAATGTCAAAATCATGAGAAGTAATTGAACAAGACGTTGTCTGAAGAATCATCAAATCGTGGATAAGTGCAACAAGACAAAAGCATCATTCTGCCCTTTTGCATTTTGTCTGTAGAAGAGAAAACTAAACAGAGAAAGAGAGAACCAACAAGTCCAGAACGATAAATTTACGGTACGCGAGTTCGTGCTAGCGCGTGCACACGAGACACCATGAAACGCAGTTACCGCTGGAAATAAATCTATCGGCCCGCGTAAAAATAAAACTGGAACGAGAAGTGAGGCGGTATATGGCAACGCACATATATATACACATAAATATATATATATATATACGTATACAAACAAATGTACACCACGGTGATACTAAGAAGATATAATTTCTAAAAAAAAAAAAAAAAAAAAAATAAAGAGGTTTATTTAAATCTCAAAAGTAACACATTAAAAAATTAACAAATACTATGAAACATGTATTAGAAAAAAAAAAAAAGAAATGATTCGTTCGAGTATTATTCTCTCGTTCGAATGCGTACCACCAATTGGAACACACTTCTCAACCCCCCACAATACAAACGGAAAATATTTCTAGAAATAAAAAAAAAAAAAGGTAAAAATTTCAATTGCAAAAAAAATTAATAAATACTGTCAAACGATGTACAACAACAACAACAAAAAAATATGATTCGTTCGATCGTGTTAAAACCATGAAATGTACGCACCCACATATACATATGTATATGCGTTTCAATTGAAATATTCCTCGGACGGTTTGGTGGAGTATACTAAAATATTATTCATGGTGAGACATAAAAGCGAGTGTAGTACGAATAAGTATATATATATATATATATATATACTGTTGGTATGCGTTTCTTTGCTGTATAATAAACTATATACAATCCTTGAAATATTAAAAACATATCGGTAAAGTTACCCATCGTGTTTTCAAGTCAAATTCGAAACACAGAGAGAAGAAGAAGGATGATATATATCTTCCTTCTTGAATAAGAACCTCGAAGATAGTACCGAGAATAAAATCGTAAAACGATATATAGCCGTTTAGGCAATGCTACTAAAATATTGATGACCTCTTCGAGTAACGGCGACGATACTAATAGGTGCGTGAACGGCCCGACGACAAACCTAACCGAACGTACGAGCCAACAACAGGATTCACTTTAGAAAGAAAGAAAGAAAGAAAGAGAGGAATGGATAGATAGAAATAGAAATGAAGATAAATAAATACATCAATAGATAGATATATAGATGGATAAATAATAATAATAATAATAAAAAAAACAACAAAATAAAGATCAAGATAAAAATAACAATAACAATGTAATTATATTAACAATGTTGCAATTAAAATTCTTTCTTTACTAATTATCATTAATATGTCATTTGTTTGTTTCTAAATTAATTTGATTAGATAGAATAATAATAATAATAATGATAATTAATATATATATATATATATGTATACAAGAAAGAAGGGGGTGTTAAAAAGTTTTTGAGTTTAATATAGAAATAATTTATTAACTTCGATCAAACTGACTTTTATTATTCAACAGAATTTTAAAAACACTTTAAGAAGTAATAGAACACATAACTTTTCAAACCAACCCACGTGTAGATATTTCTATGTATATGTACCAATAAAGAAAAAATAAAAAACAAAATATCACAACGTAAAAAGATACCAAAGATTATTGTTTATCCCTAAATCAAATCTTTCTTTTAATAAATTCTAATAATGTTAATAAGAAATGATTAGGTAGATCCAATTACTCGTTAAGAAGCGTAAAGTTACATCGAAATTTTACACCCATTCAACCCTTGCTCTATTATACTCGTTAAATAAATTTTGTCTCTCTTTTACGAACTATCATTTATGTGTATGTATGGTAAATGGGAGTAGAAGAAAAAAACAAAATGTATACATGTGTTATGCATACAATGAACGAATTAACGAATATGCAAACAATTTGGATTATTTGAAATGAATTATTATTACTATGAGATTTAAATTAGTATTTAGTATTAGAATGATATGTATCAATCGGTAAAAGCAATGTAATTTCAAACGTTTATCTCGCTTTTGGAAATTGGCCAATAAACCGTACGACATTGTCGGAGTTAATTTGTTCTATCATCGCGTCCGTCTTCGTTCACTTTAAATCTGATATAAATATATGTATATGTATATATTTATGCACGTATGTATGAATATGTATATATGTATATAACTCGTGTATAATTAATATAAGTACAATGTATTAGAATACTAAAATAATTGTTAATTAATCAAAAGAATTGTGTATTCTTGTTTAAAAACACGGAATACATGTTCGGAAAATCGTCCTCTTCGAAATTCACCTGCAGACTGACACAAAATCCTCTATCAAAGTTCTTTTATTCAATGTTGTTTATATAACTTTCCGAACATTGCGCATGTGTATAAAGTTAATCATTTATCTAATAAAGAGAATTTAAAATTACAACGTTCTAATTTAAGCATTTTTATCATTCTAATGTAATTATTTTATCACTCTTGCTCAATAATAGCTTCGAGGACTAAAATTTACTGTAATATAGATAGAGTGTATTAGAAATATTAAAATAATTGTTAATTAATCGATACAAGTGTCTAATATTGTCTAAAAGCTCGAATTATATGATCGGAGTACCGTCCTTTTCAAAATTCACCTGCAGACTGACACAAAGTCCACTATCTCAAATTTCTTTTATTAAATATTATTTATATGACTTTCCAAATAAGGAACTCTCTTTATAAGGAATATTATTATCTTTGCATACAGGAGCAACATTTAGAAATACATATAAATAACATTAAATAAAAGAATTTTAATAGAGAACAACTTATCAGTCTGAAGATGAATTTCGAAGTGGACGGTAGTCAGTTCATATATTTCATGCTTTTAAACAACAATGCACATTTCTTTCGAATAATTAACAATTATTTAAATACTCTAATGCACTCTACTAAAATAGTTATTATGCACTAATTATATACAGGGTGTTCAAAAAAAGTCCCATTCAATATTTATATGGTATATAGTATGCATTGTATTATTTCGACCTATATTTACTAAAACTTTTTTACTTGTATACAGTGTATCATCCTATATACCATACAAATATTGAATTGTTTTTTTTTAACACCCTTTATATATATATATTACTAGTATAGCGTGTGTCTTGCGTGCGACAGAAACCTTATTAACTCGACGTCTCGCTAACCGCATTATCGATTGTACAAATCACACCGTGCAAATCGCTCTAATTGGTTACCCGTTAGAAAAAGATTTTTCCTTTGCCACTCGACAATTTTCTTTCATTTTCTTTTTCTCCTATTTTTAATTTTTTATCATTTTATAATTTATCGAAAAAATTTTGGTAAGATAAATATTACTTACTGCAAACACATTATTACCAATAGTAAATAATATTTAAATTAAAATGTTATTGCAAGAATATTAACGAACAATTAATGGGAAAATTTGTTTATTTCCAGGTAGTAAAAAAAAAAAAAAAGACAAAACAAATGGTAATGGAACATTTCATAGAAGAAATTATTATTCTTATAAGAAGGGAAGACATTTTAAGAAGAATTTGCATACAAAATAAAAGATTATTATATTAAATGTTATATTTGGTGAAAAAAATATATTACTTTATATTAATATAATAAAAGGTGTCTTTTTTATTTCTAAAAATAAAAAAAAATAAATAAATCAGCTTAATTATTTTGATAGCAACCAATTTACAGTTATCAGTGGAAAATGGGGAATGGGAGTAGTTTAAAATCTTTTCGTATCGTAAAAATTTGATGAAAAGTCGTGTTTTCTATCTTTAATTCTGTTTCTCTCTCTCTCTCTCTCTCTCTCTCTCTCTCTCTCTAAGTATTTTAAGTTGTCCTCGTCGTTCATTAGAAGCGAGAAAACGACGTCGTAAACGCCCCCACGAAACATCGAGATGACCAGGAGGACGTTTGCAACAATTTCCATTCGAGCTTGCGTTAATGTAACGTGTTCCCTGTTTCTATTCCTTCCATCCCCCCTTATCATCGTGTATTCGTTGTATTCATTGTCGAGAATGATGATGGCTTGTAACGTTTGTAGCTTACATTAGAGAAGAACGAGATATCGTAAAAGTAGAATAGAACCAAGTTTAACAATAACATAATCGCAAAACGTTAACCAACGCAAACGACTCGTTTAATGGTAAATTTAAGATACACCATGATGAAAAATTTCATGTAAATTCAATTCATCATACGTTTATTAGAATTAATATTACGTCATTTTCTCGGTACATATATGAACTCAAAAAAAGGAAAAAAAATAAGAAAACGACAAGTATAAAATATTCAAGAATGAAAATGAAAAGAGAAATAAAGGAAATATGAAAATAAAAAAAGAAAATATGGAAGCTGGAAAATAATTTAATTTGTTTCTCCACGTGCGAATTATATTGCATGGAATTTATTACTTTTCTCCTCCTCATCATCATCATCATCATCATCATCATCGTCAGCATCATCGTCAGCATCATCCCTTTCCATATTATCCCCCACCAATTGGAAACAGTGTCAAGGTTAAGAAATTCTAATAATTTTTGTCCTTTTTTTCTTTCTTTCTCGTAACACAGAGAAAACGAATTTTCTTTGAAAACTATTTGAAATCCTTATTGGTTCTTTTCTAACGGTCTTTGTCCAGTTTTCTTGGAATATTTTACCGACATAAATATTCAATAAGGCTTCGAAAGATGGAGTTAGAGGAACTACTACACGGATATATCTACGTTCAAATTTTCCCATCGATTTCTACCTCAGAGCTTTCGCGAACATCCAATTACGCGAGCGTGAAACGATCGACGAATAAATCGATAACAACCTACGAGTTTTATTTCTATGTATATTTCTTTATATATATATATATATATATATACGAATAGATGTACGTATTCTAGCAATATATAAATTCTATTTATACGAAGATACGAATAAGGCAATGAAGTTTAACGACTATTGGAGTGTCTTAACGTTTAAGATCCGTGGGATGCATACATATTTAGTTCTACATAATACATATATATATATAACTATACACTACCAGCCAAAAGTTTATTAATATTACGTTTAATTTTACCAATCAATTTAAACAAAAATAATCAATCGTTATTATATCAATTATTAACAAGTTTAATAGTTTTCTAAAATTTCAACATATATTTTTCTGTCAATATTAATTTGGTATAATTAATCCTTTGAGTGCTATGGACGCATATATGCGTTTGGTAAAAATTACTAATCTTATCTGTGTTCTTTAATATTAATGCAAAATAATGTAATAGTTGTATTAATCAATTAAATTATATTTAGAAACAAAAACTTCAATTTATTAATTAAATAAATAATATTTTAATAAAATAATATATATATAAAATAAAATAAATAATTAAATATAATTGAATATAATTTATAATTAGAATCTGATTAATAATAAATTATTTTGTTCCTACAAAAGCATTTTAAGTAAAAGTATTCAGCACTCAAAGGGTTAATACACACACACACATACATATACAATTTATGAATTTTCTTTTTGAGAGAAATCTTTGGTTACTCTTTTACAAGTATAGAAAAATATTTAATTCGAAATATTAATTGCCAGTATAACTAGAATGTCAATAAAGATGAAAGGTGTATTTTTTTATTTTTATTTAATGAAAAGTCAACTTGTGAATTCCTTGATAAAAAGATAAATATATATAAATATATAAATATAATATATTAAATATAAAGTGTACTAGTTATAAGTTCCGTTAACGTATAAAATTGACTTCGTTTACTATGAAGAAATTTATTTCTTTTTAAATATACAGTTTCCCTGGATTTCAAGCTATTAATAGGTAATGAATTGGATTGAGTAAAAAGTTTCTTCGTACTTTTCACCGATAAATAAATTTACAATCGCATAACTCTGTGTTAATGTTAATCGAACCTTGTGATGGTATTTGTATGCAACGTTTAAAAGGTGACATATCAAAAAAGTAATTAATAAAAATATTTAAATATTTGTTTATTCGGTCAAAAATTATTGCATCTTAAAAATGATTGAAAATAAATATAAAAAAAGATTTTAATAATAAATTGGAAAACGTTATTACAAAAATAATAATCATCAATGTGTTACAAATTTGATTTTGATAATTTTCAATTTGCAAAATTAAGATATTTAAAAATACAACGAGGTGTATTATTATATTATATTGTAATTATTATTGAAATATTTGTTTATTCGGTTCACAGTTATTGCATCTTGAAAATAATTGAAAATAAATATTAAAAAAAAAAATTGTAATAATAAATTTGAAAACGTTATTACAACAAAAATAACAGTTGTTACAAATCTGATTTCAATAATTTTCAATGGAAATATTTAAAAATACAACGCGAGTATGTAATTCTAATAATATCGATAAGGAAAAAAAAAACAATTTTGAAAATCATTGAAAAAAATTGTATTTCATTATTTTATTGAAATACGAAGGAACACAACATTTTACTCGATTCAATAATAAAATGTGCGAGTCACTAATTTATTTCACATTCATGTAAGAAATATGTATATTTATTTGAACAAACAATGCTCGTAATGGTCTAAGTGATTAACTCGATTAGTCATAGAGACGGGGAAAAAAAAAACATTATTAAATATTACGTGACTGGGAGTGTATAAATATATCTTCTGGAACGTCTTGGATGACATTACACGATCTCGTATGATTGAACGTTTAAAAAAAGTAGAGAGAGAGAGAGAAAAAAAAATAATAAAATCAACGAGTTTAAAACGTGAAATCGTGATCAGAATGACAAGCTTCCTGACTAATTTCTAATGACTTTCTAAAGCTGAATAATAATCTTTGATAATTTTCTTCTTAATCTTCTTCTTCTTCTTCTTGAAAAACAAAAAAGAATAGAAAAACTCCTATCAAAGATTAACGTTTCCGATCGTCGTTTTATTTTGATCATCTTTTTCTCTTTTTATTTTGAAAAATTATTTGTAAAAAAAAAAAAAAAAAAAAAGAAAGAAAATTGTTATTCACGCATGTATAACTAATTATAAAAACAAGTAAGGTATATAACACTTTCTAGTCGAGTTCATTTATATACACGCATCATGTACATGTATATATATAAAGTATCAAAGAATAATTACTCACGGAAGATATATATATAATGATTTGCGCGATTGTGCACATAAGAGAGAGGTCATACTGGTGCGCGCGAGCGCAACCAAACGCGAGAAATCTAACGCGACTTTTTTTTTTCTTTCTTTTCTTTTCTTCTCTTTTCAAAGAGAGACTTTCTAATCTCTACGGGTCTTTATACGTATCCTTTAACTACTTTAAACTTACTTATAGTATACCATCGTGATTCCTTTAATATTCCTAACGATTAAATCGAACATCTTCTTCTACTTCGAGAATTATTCGATCGACTTCATTTCTATTAAAATTGTCCTTTGAAATACGTTTAGAAATTTAACCAATTAACACGTTGAGCGTTTAATTGCACGTTTAATTCTTAGGGAAATTCCCGTCAGGCCACACGCGTTACTTTGTATTGAAAAAATAGTTGAGTGTCAGTCACCTATGACGGACGCGGCTTAAACGGAAAGTTTAGTGTCAGTCACCGATGGCTGACGTGACACTCAACGTATTAATAAAAGAAAATAAGGCTTCATTAAGAAAATTATATTTTAACACACTATCGTCGGGAACATCGTGAACTTGACTCACACGTGTAATGGGCGAAAATGAACGAAATATGAAAGCAGTGTACTTTTTAGAAAACATGTTATATCTTTACATCTAATAGTAGGATTTTAATGAAATTTGAAAAATAGATATCAAATAGTATTTCGAAAATGTAAAAAACTTAAACTCAATGCTATCAAAATCAATCAACTGAATTTATGCTACTTTGTAAGCATAAAACTTACAGTGTCAAAATAGCACATTTCATCAAATTATTAGTTTTTCTTAAAAATGAATAAATTTAAGACTAAACACTGTTCAGGCTTTACAAAAAAAAAAAAAAATCAACCAAGAACATCATTCCTGCTCAAAAATTAGTTATTAGAAAAAAAAAACAATCATTAGTAAGTGTTTTACTAAAACTTAGCTTACGTTTTGCATAAAACGTATTAATACGCGACCCGCCGACCAACGCTAGTCTGTGGAACGGGTAGAAATACTCAACTCATCGATAGTGTGTTAATTTAGTTTTAAGTATTATTTGTTATTAACAGGTTGTTAAATGCAACACAGAGATATTTAATTAAAACCAATCTCATAATACGTTTCAATAATTAAGTAACTAATATACGTTTTATTAATTTAATTGTTAAATTAATTATATTCAATAAAAGTAAAGAAAATTATATGATTACGTTGATACCATGTAATATAATTGTGAAAAAAATAATTTTAGTATTATTTAAATATATTATCGATATAAAGAAAATAATTTCGAACGTTCGTGATAAATATCTATGCACATAGACAAATGTATATGTATATGTAATGGTTCAATGGTAAATAATCATTATTAATATATAGTTAAGGAACAAGCAAGTTGTCTACTTCGACATTCCTCAAATCGTCGACGTATATCGAGAAGGCCCCGAGGTATTACGTCATTGGCGAACGTCTGCGAGTTTCGCATAACGAGACGAATCGACAATTCGATTTACTCAAATATACATACCAATAATAATTATTACAGTTAACTAACCAATCATTTTATCTTGAATAAATTTTCTTTACTATATATATTTTATATATTATTATTACATATTATAATAATTAAATATTTTATATAATATTATTATATATTATATTTACTATGATTATAATATTATATTATTAATGATTATTAATAAATAATTATTAGATAACATTTTTCGAAAGTGTTGAATAGTAAAAAAAAAACACACACACACACACAGAATTAACCCATTGCACAGAAAGTTTTTCATTCATTCATATTATCAGCAACTCAAAGCAACTTCAATACAAAAATTATATTCACATATTATAAATAAATGATATATGCTCATTAAAAGAAAAATCACATGGTTGATATATTGTAGACTAAATTGAATTTGTTATAAATTTTTTATTTACTTTATTCATTGTCTCCATGAACACTCGAGTGCAAAGGGTTAAATAAGTGTACTCGAACGATAAAAAAAAAGCTGCTTTTCACGAATATCGCTTGACCGATAATTATATGTACATATATATATACTAGTATACATATATATATATTTAAAAATATACATATATTTCCTTATATATTTGTCTATGCGTGTATGTGTATAGGAAAGATCGCGTGATCGTGTATTGCGACTGGTATGCAGACGAATTGCTCTGGCGTGCTACTGCATTATTTTACAGTCGGAAGCAGAAAGAGAAAGAAACTATAAGGGAAAGAAAGAAAAAAAGAGAGTGAGAGAGAGAGAGAAAGAGAGAGAAAACGAAGGTTGACACAGAAGGGATAGAAAGAGAGAAAAAAATGTTGTTCCGTATGCTTCTCGTAACGTTCCTCGATTACGAGTACACACAGAAAGCCAAATAGTAAGTGAGTGAGTGAGTGAATGAGTGAAAGAAGGTCGATCGTGTCCAGGTGGTTAAACCACCCTATGATTTTCTGGTCCGTGAAACTCTCTCTTTCTGTACAAAAAGAATGAGGGGAGTTTGAAACCTAGGGGGTGGTGGAAACTACCAAGGGTAGACGACTATACTCACACACACATACACACATACGTTTCCTTTTTTTTAGGTTTAATAACACGCGATCCAAATGTACTATATATAGGTACGGACCTATGTATGTATTGTATTGTATATTGGTGTTAGATGTTTGTCGGTTATACAGTACTGATTTAAACAACATTCTAATTTTTTGTTTTTATTATTTTTATATAACTTTTGATCATAAAGAAAAGATTTGAAATATAATGAGAAATATAATTTGTATATAATATATATAATATTAATATATATTTATTATATTATATATATATATATATATATATATATATATATATATATACTTATATGTACAATATACTATTACGTAGTAACATAGTATATATTATACTACAATATATTGTATAGTTTTATATATTTTATATTTATTATTAATATATAAATTATTAATTATATATTATATTATATAAAAATATATTATATATTTTATATATACAATATATTATATAATACTATATACAGTTATATAACATACTACAATATAATATTTTAATATAATATATATTATAAATAATATATATTTCTAATTATTATTATTAAATATATATTACATATTATATAATATTATTCAAATATTAATAATTTTTATACATATTTGTATATAATTGTTCGAATATTATATCATAATATATAATCGAGTATTGCAATTGATACATTTATAAAAATTACAATGAATAATTATAAATATATTAAAAATCGTTGAATTATTATAAGAAATAATTATTTTTACCGAATAAGCACGTAGAAACCGACATGTGTTTGATAAGACAACCGAATTGTAACTGTCTCAACTGTTTATACGTGTCAGAGGACAAAAAGTAAACATAATACGTATTGAATATATAATTCGATCATTTCAATATTTTTCGAAAAGGTCAGTGACGCGATTGTTTACCAAAGTTCTTTTCTATTCGTAATATTGCGAAAAATGTCAACTAATGTTATAAAACATACATACATACATTCTCAAACGAATTGATTTTATCTGATAAATCCATATTTTCTTGATTATTATCATTATAAAACGAATCAACGAGAATTGAATACAATTTTTCAATCTTCCTCGCAAACTAGTCGAATTAATGTTTATTAATAAATGTTTCTTAAAAACCTCATAATATAAAAATTAATTTTTGTTTCGTGGACTATCAATTAGCCACAACATAAAATTAACATAAATTACATATAATTTGTTTAGCAAATTATACCAAAAAAATATTCATTTCATATCATCGTAAAGTTACGAGTACGAATTGCTTTATTATCGATATTACCTATCGATTGACCCTCAATAGTAAAAATGTTCAATCTATCTATCTATATACAGTTGCATGCATAAATATCCGGCCAACCATATTTTTATATTTAACTGAGGTTTAAATAGTATAAAATGAAAACAGTAATATATCATTATAAAGTAGATTTATTGTGCTACATTACTACATAGTTAGATAATTAAATACAACAAATAATAATTATTTAGAACAAAAACAAANTAATGATATATTACTGTTTTCATTTTATACTATTTAAACCTCAGTTAAATATAAAAATATGGTTGGCCGGATATTTATGCATGCAACTGTATATATATGCAAAACTGTGTTATAACTATGATATATATACATTCGTACTTTCATTCGTTCAGTTTGGTAATCGTATTTCTGCGATTGGCGTTCAATCAAAATCGTTAACGATCCCCCAACGTAACGCATCGAAACGAGAATAACGTTGCCTAGAAATGTAGCCATTTTCAGAGATTGACAGAGAGATAGGGACATAGAGAAAAGGATAGAAAGTGAGTGAGTAAGAGAGAGAGAGAGAAGGGCAATTTATATATACATAGGAAAAGAGAGAGAGAGAGAGAGAGAGAGTAAAGCAGTAGCAGAATCACGCGAAATCATCGTTAGGATCGAGTGGCACAACTCGAAAACGAAAATTCGGTTTATATGCGTGAATTTGAAACGAGAGATTTCGTGCAGGTAATGCAATCAGATCTCTTTCTCATAGGATTCAGTCGTCCAGTTTCATATACTCAGTATTATTATGTCCTAAAAATATTTCATATACCAAAAATGTCCCCCAAAAAACAAAGTAGGAAATAATAGTAGACCAAAAGGTTCCTATGACTTGGTTATTATTACTCAAATTATTTACATTTTAAATTAATCAATATTTCTCTAAATCTCTCATTATACCAACTTATCGAATTAAGAAAATTATTGATACAATTTAAAAAAAAAAATATACAAAATCATTAGAAAAAATTCTATCCTCAATTGTCAATAATTTATATTGGAAAAAAAAAACAATTTATAATTAACCTTCGTCTAGTATTTCACAACAATGAACTGAGCTTACAATGTAAAAAACAAAAAAACATATGAAATAAAATTTTTTTTAAATAACTACAACACAAAACTTTCGATTCGGTTCTGTAAAAAAAAAAAAAAAAAAAAAAAAAAAAAAAAAAAAAAAATAAAAAATAAAAAATAAAAAACATAGATTCGGACATTTTTAACTTGGAATAAAATAGTTTTTTAAACAACAAAGTGAAGTAACGTTTCGTTGAATTATTTTCTACTACCCCTACTAGTTTGAACAATTTTTTTTCACGGATCATATCGGTTACAGAACAGAATACACATATATGTATGTATGTATGTGTGTAGGTATATATGCACTGTGCAAAAGGTCGTTCCTGTCTAGTTTCTCTTACACAGCTGCGAGCAGGCCACCGTTTTACTGTTAGCCGCTTCGTTATCGATATCGAAACGTAAACGCATATCGATCGAGAGCTAACCATGCCCTCATAGTGTTATCGATTCCTATTCAAGAGCCTATGACTTATCTACAAATTCGTTTCATCTTTTCTATAATATCAAATGAAAAACACTCCCCCGTATATGATTTATCTTATCTAACTAAAAAAAAAGAAAAAATTGAAGAAGAAGAAGAAAAAAAAACATGAAGTATATAATATAATAACAGTTTAAATTTATGACACAAATGTCATTTAAACTTAAAAATCTGTGTTATCTTAATCACTAATATCATATATGTGTGTGTGTCTGCATATGTGTTTTGTGTATCAACCCTAGTAGCACTAAATATTGAAAAATATTGAATACATGTGTATTTAATATTAAAAAGAGATTCAATGTCTTTTATTATTAAAATTTATATTTTAATTTTATGATTAAAATAATATTAATATTAAAATTATTGAATACAGGTGTATTTAATATTAAATACACAGGTATTCAATATTTTTCAATATTTTGTGCTACTAGGGAAGTTTATCAAATAATTAAAATAAAATAAATAATATTATATTAATTTGTATACAACAAATATTTAACAATCGATAAATTGTATTGAATTACAAATGAATATTAATGAAAATAGATAAGAATATTTGTCTTAAATGTCCAAATGATAGGATAATAAATGTTATAAATAAATTCTACGTGTTTCTAATAATTCACACGATTAATAAATTGAAAACGATGAAGCAAGTATAATAAATGATAATTAAATATTAAACGATATTCGTTTCGAAGAAAAATAAATAATAAGAAGAAGAGGAAGAAGAAGAAAAAGGTGGAAACAAATTAGATAAGAAGTTTTATTCGCATTTAATCGAGATAAAAATTATTTGAACGTAGAGTAAAAAAAAAAAAGAAAAAAGAAGGAAAAGAAATAAGTAAGGATTATCAGTTATCTTTGAAACATCTTAGACACGAGTTCGAATTAGTTTTGAAAGTCGAACAGCCGGTTCCACCGGTTTCGATAGACTCTGTGTCTTTCAACGTGTGCCATTTGACCTTTCGCAGATCGAATCGACGAACGTCGACCTTTTTAGCTTTACTCCTCCATCTTTTAATAAGAAAACTTATATACATGTGATGTAAAACGTAAAGTAAAGATCAACCTGCTGAGAGAATTATATTACCAAAGATGAGACGACTGACGATGAAATAAAAAAAAAATAAGAAAGAAAAAAAAAAAGAAACGAGATCTCTTGTATCTTACAATTAATTGATAGTAACGATTTAAATCGATTCGTCATTATCTATACAATGTCGATAATTATCTCGACAATTATCTAACCTATAAATAATAATGAAATCACCTAACGATAAGTATTATATTATCAATCTCTTTTGATATTTCCTATATCTCAATTATTTCTATATAATTTTAATATAAATTTTGTACATGTAATTAATTGTTCAATTAATTAAATGAATAATTATAAAAATAATAATATTGATAATAACATTCTTTTCTCTGATTATGAAATGAATAAGATTTTTATTCCTACAATTGAAAATATGTTGTGTGTTATATTTATTTAACCCCTTTGAGTACTGAATTATTTGAAGATTATTATGTATATA
>NW_015148976.1:1600838-1638035 GCF_001465965.1 Polistes dominula
TATATATAACGGATTTAATTTGTTGCTATATAGATTAATATTTAAAAGTAATACATTTTATTTGGAATATATTTATATTGGTGATATAAATATATTTTTGCAACAACATTTCAATTACAAAATATAAATAAATATATAAATGAAACAAAATTGAAATATTTATATATTTTAAATATTTATATAAGCTTCTTAAATTCAGATGACACGTCAGATCCACCGTAACTTCGCCCAAGTAAACAGGTGACAAGTCTTATTCGTCAAATGTACCCAAAGGGTTAATTGTGAAAAAGTAATTATATGCAAATATTTTTATTTAATTTCGTTGTGTGAGATCGTATAAACATATCGTAGAATTATTTCAATATTGTAATAAGAAAGAAAAAATTATATATTATAATAATATATACAAAAAAGTAAAGGGGGAAAGAAAAATTTCGTGGAAAAATAAAAGGCTTAGAAAATCATTGGTTGGTTGGTTGGTTGGTTGTTTGGTTGGTTGGTTGGTTGGTTGGGTAAGTCTAATAGTTCATGTATGTAAGTATTATTATGAATAACAACAGAGCGCACGTGCAGGTGCGAGTACGCGTGGCGAAGGAACGAATGAACGAATGAACAACCAACCAAGAAAGACAGAAAAAAAGATAAAGAAAGAAAGAAATAAAAAGAAAGAGAGTGAGAGAGAGAAAGAGAGAGAGAGAGAGAGAGAGAGACTGTGGGGAAAGAAACAAACAGCCAGTCATGGCTGCGTGACGCTGAGTAAATTCTCTCTGTGCATTCGTTCGTGCATGTGTGCATGGGTGCGTATGAGAAGATATAAACAAAGCTTCAACTCCTCTTCTTCCTTCTAGCAAAACGACGATGAAAATCGAAGGGTACTTTCTTATTCTTGTAATGACTTTAAGACTAAAGTAGATACAGAAGAAAGAGTGAGAGAAAAGGAGGGAACTTGGTTCAACAGCAACAAAAAAATACAAAAAATAGATAAGAGTAGTAGAAAAGGGTGAAGAGTAAAGTGAAAATAGAAAGAAAGAAAAGAAAAGAGAGAGAGAAAAAAAGTAGTCCAGAAAAAGATACAAAAAAAAAATATATATATATATAAGAGAAAGAACAGTGTGAAGAATAAAATAGAAAATAGAACAAGAGATAGATTGAAAGTCAAAAAGAGAATGAGAGAAAATGCAGTATATAAAAGATAAAAAAAAAAAAATAGATAAAAAAAGACAAGTTTTTGAAAATGGATTAGAATGAAGTGGAAGAATAAATAGATAGACTTAAAAAAAAAAAAAAAAAAAAAAAAAAAAAAANAAAGAGATTTTGATTAAAAAAAAAAAAAATAGCTTAATCGATGAGGCAAAATGTGAAGCAAAAAAAAATTAGAGAGAAAGAAAGGGATAAACTGAAAGCCCAGAAATTAAAAAAAAAAAAAAATATCTCAAAGAACAAAAATACAAGGGAAGAAAAAAAGAACAGAAAAATATATTAAGATACAATAGATTGAAAATTAGAAAAAGAAACAGAAATAAAAGGGATAAGAACGTGGTCCACAAAAGATAAAAAAAAAAAAAAAAATTGCTAAAAGAAGAGTGTGAATTAGAAAAAGAAAGAGAGAGAATAAGAGAGAGAAGATAAGAGCGTACTTGCACAGTAATTTTAGTTACTTGACAATTTGGCACCGTCTACGCCAAATAGAAAGCTACGTTCACAAGTGCCGGAGTTGTTCTTAAAGAAGGAAGGAAGGAAGGAAGGGGAAGGAAAAAGAAAAGAGAAAAAATAAATGTTTAAGAGTTAAAGTAAGAGAAAAAGAGAGAGACAGAGAGAGAGAGAGAGAGAGAGAGAGAGAAAGGGAGAAGTAAAGACGACGACGACTACGACGAAGACGAAGACGACGACGGAGGGTCGGACTACGAAAGTTCGTTTGCTCTTTTCGCGGACGAACGGGACAAGGCATCCTATTTATATCTTTGCAGAAGCTTCGCTTAATGAGTCTAGGTGCTGTCGCGGCTAGTGAGATACGATCGGCTAAGAAGCAAAGGATAAAACCCGAGGCAATGTCGTATACCAAAAGTATCATCAACCTACCACGTATACAAACTGTTCATTCATCGAAATCAACCCCACCCTTTTTTCATCTAATCCTCCTACTCATACTCTCCCCCCCCCCTCTCCTCCCTTCATCGTCATCATCATTATCATTATTATATTATCATTTTCATTGTCATTGTCGTTACGCAAAAGTATTTGATAATTGTTACACTTTTTTTATAAATATTCAATAATTTCTGTAATAATGAAATGAATAAGATGAATTATTATAAAATGTATATGAGATTGTGATATCTTTCTGAAGGATACATAATTTTTTTTTTTATGAATGTACAATAAATGTAACACTATCGATATGTTTATATTTAAAATATGAAATTGTTAAATTCATTATTTTGTATATCTATAATAATATAAGATACATTATTCACGTTAGTAAAATAATATAAAATAAAAACGTATTATACGTATTGTAAAATTATTAAAAAAAAAAAAAAAAAAAAAATTAAACGATCTTTCGTAAAAAGAAAAATGAAATAAAAATGACGATAGATATAAATCGCATAGCACTATTGGGGTTGACGTTTTCAAAGTAAACGAAGAAAGTTTGACGCAAGAACGAGGACAACGATAAAAACGGTAGCAAATTGATAGAGTAGGGTTCTTATCAGTTATACGTAATGTAAACAGAATGAAAATAATGTAACTCACGAGATCTGTATCATTCATTATCGCATATCGCTAGAAACGTTTGTCAATTAACTAAAAATCTTCAACAAAAGTATTTTACGTTTCTCTTCATTTTTGTAGGTGTGTGTGTGTGTGTGTGTCTATGAATTCGTTTGTTCTTCTATTTTTTTACGATTACGCATTTATTTTTTATAAAAAGGTATTAATTTAGACTCTCTCTCTCTCTCTCTCTCTTTGTCTCTCTTGAAACGAAATTCAACGATGAGAAACACGGACTTGTTCTGGATGTTGCTACGATAGTTTCCAAACGGCTTACCAGGATCATGTTCGCTCGGTTGTTGTTGTTCGGTGGTCGTTCGCGATCGAATTTATGTAACGACATGTTGCCGCATTCTCCGCTAGAATTATTTTTCGATAGTACACAGCGATAACGTCATTATCCCTTCACACAACAACGATTACGAAATGTCGCCTCAAATTTTTCACCTATTTCTTGATAACCAATCGCACTCTACTTTCTCGTACACGATCGACGACAAATTTTATACACCACTTTCCTTTATATATTGAACATTTTCTAAATCGATAATAGTAATATTTAATTAAATCAATTTAGAAAAGAAAATTATTTATCTTCGGTTAATAATCGTTAGATAATATGTTTATCCTGATAATCAAAAATTGGACACCCCATTATAAATCATATCAAACAACAGTTTAAACGATCTCGAAAGTGGACACCAGGATCGATGTATCTTATGGCTTACTAAACGAACGTTATCGGCAAACTCGTTCTAAACCAAATGAGTCACGTAACTCTTATTACATTTAAAATATCTCATTTATATTATTAATAAAAAAAAAATATATCCTTTTCGTATGATATTCTAAGTTGACTGTATCGAAATAACTCAATTTTTATATTTAATGCAAATTGAAAGTAGTTATAATATTTAGGTAGCAGTTTATTAGATATATCAATGAGATAAAAAAGATAGAAAAATCGATAAATCAATCGATAGATCAATCTCGATCGATCTATGTAAAGAAAAGAGTTTAAAGAACGATAAGATTTTCCAGGGAATAACCCATTGAAATCGCATGATCATAACTCGAAAGATTGTTCCTATCGTAACAACGATGCGTCGACTTGAAAATGATAACGGTCAAGGATACAAAAAAAAAAAAGAGAAGGGTTGGAAAAAGAAAAAGAAAGTGAAAGAGAGAGATGGATTGATATAATAAGAGAGTATTCGACACGTTCGTCGTCGTTCACAAACGATAGAAAATCAATGTACCGTGAGAATAAAGTATTCCTAAGGCTCCCCCAACTTTCCACGATTTCGAAGGGAAAAGATTGTAGATACGTGTGCACTTATAATGGATGTGCACTTTCTTCTTCAAACTCCGAGAACGTTTTGTACAAAATATATCGATTTAGTATTCGTGATAATACTTAAGTGTTTTTACGTCATTTTTGCGAATAAAACATAATCATGTCAATGTAACATAACGTTACGTGTGATACAAATTAATTGGGAATTATAAACGTGAATCTAAATATTATAATTATTGTATAATATTTAAATAATTTTAACAATCTTTGTTAAAATGAATGGAAGTATTTTTTAAGAATATCATCTAACAATTTTGGATACTTTTCATAATCAATCGTATATGAACGAAACGTCATTAATAGTTGTCAGAAAAAATTGACATTTACGATATGATACGAACAATGTAATTAATCCATTAATTAATAATAATCATTGAAAATTTGACATGTGTGGATAAAGAAAAGAACAATCTTATCAAACCACACCTTTTCTTTCATCCTTAATTATTATTTCAAATATTTTATGAATGCATCGTATATCCACAATGCATTAGAATCTTCAGTTTTAACGATAATTATTTTTCTAAATAAACAATCGAAATTATATAACGATAATAACGATTTAAAAAGCAAGAAGTATGCAGATAGATCACGTAACACACACACACACAGTTAGTTTAAAATTTCATAACTATAAACTTAAACATAACTCGTGCGTCTCGTCGTATCTATTATAAATATAACTTCTTAGAGCTAACCTCCCCACACACATACACACATACACGCACACACGTACACATCAATATACAAGCGAAGAGAGAAAACTTTACTTTCTTGTCGTGTTGTCACATATTAAAGCAAGTAAGCAAGTAAATAAATAAAGAACTAAAAAGTAGAAACCAGACGATTAACATCGATTGAACGTAAAGCTGCTTTCGTCGCGTTCTTTATATACACAACAGTTATAAAAAATAATAAAAAAGAAAAGGAAGATAAATAAAATACTTGAACACTTGCAGAGTAATATAATGATGAAAAAAAAAATAACCAGAAAAAAAGAATAGATAAAGATAAAAAATAATCATGGAATATTAAATAAAACTTGTCTATATATGTGTGCATATGAATTTGAAAAAAAAAAAAATTAATATGAGTAGGAAGTAGCCACTGTAGGAACACCTGCAGCAGGGTTGGTGTTCGCGTAACGTACGTCATTAACACGAGAAAAGAAGGTACTTTTTCAAATYTTTGTAAAAAGAGAAAGAGAGAGAGAGAGAGATAATGCATAGATCTTTCTCGAAGGAAGGTATAATAGGAAGAAAGAGGAGGAACAAAAGAGAAGACGAGATGGATCGCGTGACCGCACGTGAGACTGTCTTACTAGGAAAAAATAAAAAATTATTTAAATAATAAAATAAAGAGGAGAAAGATAGAAAATAATAGTTTAATATATAAAAAAAGATCGGACATAGAAAAGGATAAAAAATGGTCGCATAAAATTCATATACACGTCACACATATACACTAACAATAGAGTAGAATATAGGAATAGATGGACACATATACAAATCACAAGTAGTTGTAACTCAAAGATAGATACACATATACACGAATCACCCATCGCGAGGGATACATATGTATATATATATATACACACACAAAAGATAAATATATATATAAAGACGCGAAGGCACGAGGAGTAAAAGAAGAAACTCACTCCAGAAATAATGCACAGTATCCATCCAAGCCGTGGCGGCGATGGTGATGGTAGGGTCGTGCTTCTTCTGGAGCTTCTCTAATAGCTCGTCTTTCGTTATAGGAGAATAAGAATAAGAAGAAGAAGAAAAAGAAGAAGTAGAAGTAGAAAAAGAAGAAATAGAAGAACAGGAGAAAGAACGATAGGCCGTCGTAGTTTTCTTCGTTATCCTTCTGAAGTAGTAGTTTTGGTATTCGTAGTAGTAGTAGTAGTAGTAGTAGTAGTAGTAGTAGTAGTAGTCCAGGAGGAGACAGCAGGCGTCCGTCGACGTCCGTCGGCTTCGTTGCTGCCTCTTCTTCTTCCTCCGATTGCGAAGCCGTCGTCGTCGTCGTCGTCGTCGTTAGATCGACGACGACAACAACAATAATTATAATAACAACAACAACCAACAATAACAACTAACAATCAATCACCAATTATTAACAATCAATTATATCATTCGGATAATAATAACGATGTCCACCACAATTCAAGGATTTTCAACTTCTTCCTTAGTTCTTTCTTCTCTTCTATCTTTATCTTTCTTTCCTTCTTTCTCTCCCACCTTTCTTCTCTTCCCTTATTTCTTTCACCCCCTTGTGCTGGTCCTGTTTCTTTCCTGTTTCTTTCTTTTATCTCTTTAAGCAAACGGCAAACTTTTCACGACGATAACAAAACGATGACGAGGAATAAGGGATAATTATAATCCGCGTGTATTAATTCCTCGTGTCTTAGTAGTATTATCTTCTTTTAAACGAAATTAAAGGATTAGAATCTCGTTTTCACACACGATCAAGTCAGTCGGTCAACACCTTTCCGAAAGGTCAGCCGTCACGAGCGGCGTGCTTCCTCGCGTCGCGAACATAACAAACGCGCGACGTGAAAACCACCCCCCTCCCGCCCCACCAATCCGTCCTTCTTCACCCCGATCTCCTCTTCRCCACCACCACCTACTACTGCACCACCACCACCTCTACCTCCACCTCCACCCGGTCGACGAGGCGCGCGAATTTCGCGGCTCTTTCGCGCTGCTCTTCTTCCCGCCTTCGCGAGTTTGTTCCACGCACACGCGGCTTGTTATCTACGATTTTCAAAGGATTTTTCTTTTTTCAACGAGAAAAACAAAAAAGAAAGATGGACAAAATATTTGCGACAATTTGTGAAATATAATTATTATGCGATAATAATTTTTTAATTTTTACAAGAAAGGTTTAAAAATAATCGTTTTTTGAAATTAATGAAGATATTTCAATTCACCGGTTTTGACTACGTAAAAATGCGCGCCAAAAATGTGCGCATCTTTCTTTCCTTCGTTTCTTCGTTATTACTTCAATTTCCGCACTATTATTATAATCATCGTATTTCCACTTGTAATTGGTCTTCGTAGATAAAATGTAAAACAACAATATAACAATAATAACAACAACAATGACAACGAACAACACGAAATTTTGATTATTCACTCGTTATACTACTCGAGTCTTTTTATTTTTCTCTCTTCGTATTTTTAATAATCTTTTCAATATATATATAATACGTATATATGTAATACGTATATAATTGATTTGAAAACACACACAATCACACACACACACACGAATATAAGTCGTGAAGAAAGGGTGTTCGAAGCACCACCAGAGGTGGGATAAGTTTAGTAGGTGGTTTGATCACGGAAAACTTGAGGGGGGGAGCTAAGCGATTCACTCTGCTCCTCAATATCTCTCAGGCACGCGTCCTTTTTTACAACCCTTTTACCTTTTTCTTGTCTTATATTCTTTTTCTTTATCTACACACAAATATTATACAAAAATACATAAAAAATTCGTCACCCAGTTTTTTCCTCACTTACACGCACTATTTTATGATCAATAATTTCAAATCAAATTTAAAACAAATATATAGTTAAAAAAAATTAGAAAATTGAGACGAGTGGAGAAGGGAAGAAAAGTGAAAAGAAAAGAAATGAAATGAGAAGAAAAATGAAAAGAGAAGAGAGAAGTGCATGAACGAACAAAATAACACCACTAACAACAGTAGTAACAATAATAACAACAACCACACTAGTTAACAGTTGTAGTAGAGTAGTAGTAATGTAATAGAAGAATAGCAGTAGTAGTAGAATAGTAGTAGTGGTAGTAGTAGTAGTAGTAGTAGTAGTAATAGTACGTTACAGTGCAAGGATAGTAAAAGAGAATCAGTCGGACGTAGTTGAACTAACTGACGTAAGTAAGAAGCTTATGCGCGCGAGCGAACGGCCTGGCAGGCGGGTACTAGGCAAGAGAGGTATACGTCGTTCGAACCTATCTGTCGCCTCGCCTCTCTCGTCACGGCGCGACGCGTTCTTCTCTCACTCTTGTTCCCTACTCGGCAAGTGAGTGAGTGAGAAAGAGGATGAGGAGAGAGAGAGGGGGAGGACGCACGCAGCTCGGCACACACCGGACGGCGGATGCATACACCGAGCGCGCGCGCTCCTGTTCCTAACCTCATCTTTCACACAACACAAAACTATATTCTTCCCTTATTTTAAATTAAACACTTATTATTTATTTCATTAATTACCTTTTTCCTATCAATGATAAATATTGTTATTTTTTTTTCATTTTCTGCTTACAACACATATGTGTATGTATGCATATATATATATGGTATGGTATGGTATGGGTTTATGAAAAAAACACTTGACAGAGGATGACGACGATGCTAACACTGTACCGAGAAGAATGAGGATATTTTGAAATTTTGAGAAATTAAATAGAAATAATAGATACAGATAGATAAATATATATATATATATGGATATAGATAGATAGAACAATAATGAAGAAACATACACGCGTAGAATAACACCGGCTCCTGTTTGGCTCGAACAGAGCAAGTAACGCGGGAGCCAGCGGCAAGCGCAGCAGCAGTAGCAAGAAAACAACAAACAGCACACCAGTCAGCGAGAATAGCGACGCGTTGCTGCACCTCCTGACAATCGCGAGTACGTCGTGTCAGAAGAAATTAACTCGTATCTCGGAAGATTTTCTTGAAGGCAGCGTGCATCTATCGCGCGCGTCATAACTTCTCTCTCTCTCTCTTTCTTTCTTTCTTTCTTTCTTTCTTTCTTTATCTCTCGGGGCTCTTTTTCAAAGTATATCACACGTTCTTTTTCTCTGTATCGCTTGAAATTTGTGTTGCTTGGTCGTTCGTTTATTCGTTCGTTCGTTCGTAAGTTTGTTCATACGGTCAGTTTATCGGTGTCGTCGTCGTTGTCGTCGTCGTTGTCGTCGTCGTAGTCGTCGCTGGTGTCGTCTTTGGAGAAGCGTACATAGTGGCCACTGCCGTACGGGACGCCACCGCCGGGAGAGAGCCAACGGGCGTGGACTGGAGCGAGTGAGAGAGAACAAATAAGAGCGAGACCGAACGATTGTAGGAGCGAGAGCGAGAGAGAAAGAGAGACAGCAAGTAAGACGCGGTGTAACTCGCGCGACACGGACACGTTCGACACTCTTTTCTTTCGTCTTACTTACCACTGGCCGAGCTGACGTGGCGTCGAGCGCGCGCGCGCGACGGAGCCCTTTATCCGACGGATTAAATTCGCACGGTTATATCAGCGCGCAGGGCTGCACCCCGGTAAATAGGAGCGCAGTCACCACTCTTGTTTTTGGTATGCCAGGAATGGCACAAAGAATCTAGACAACGCACACGCCTGCTGCGCAGCCGGTCTGCGCACACGCTGACACCGCTTATGCGGCCGCGGGAGAAACCAGAAACCGAACACAACCGACAACTCCCGAGCCTTCCCCACCAATTCCAGCCGAGCGACACCGAACGCTGCCCCCCACCATTCCCCTCGACCATCACCCCGTTCAGTCGCGTCACGCACGTAATGGAGCTTGGATGCGCTTCTTCTTCTCCTTCTCTTCTCTTCTCTTCTTTTCTTTTCTTCCTTCCTTCCATCCTTCGCTTCCGCACGCGCGCTCCGCACCGTGTTCGACCGACAGACCGACCAAACCAACGAACAAACGAACGAACGAACGAACGTCGACCGAACACGACCGTCCCCTATCCTCTTCGAGTCGAGTCGGCTTCGAGAGGAAGCACTTGTTGAATTTCAGGACTTGCGTTTTAGGCTTCCATCCCGTAATACGACCGAGGCGGAATCGGACCGCGTGCGCGTATCATTTATTAAATATTATTATTCTTTATATCTAATATATAATATATTTATATTTTTATTTTATTTCTAGGATATACACGGAAACGAAAATAAAATAAAAACCTAATATTGAATTCATTTTTTCTTATTTTTAAATACAGACATATGTCTCATGGAATTGGAAAACTCGTCTAACAAATCATCTGTCTACGTTTCATCAAACTTTTTTTTGCTTTTCTCCTTGTGGAATATTAAGCAATCTTTGATTAGATTTGTATCGAGTGATGAGACGATACATTAGAGATGGTAGATAGACTTCGTTAATAGAACGCTTTAAATAACTGTGTTCGTTTATAGCATCGAAAGAGGAGCGCAATGATGGTTGAACGAAAGCGAATTCGATAGGTCGTTTTGTGATGTGAGTATCGAAACGATATATATCCTTCCTGCCGTTTCATACGATCGTAATCCGTTTACGATTCGACGTCTCGTCGTTTACGTTAGCTTGTTCTTTTCCTTTCCTATAATATCGTTTTACCCTTACCCATGGAAAAGGACTAACCATGTTCTTTAATGGATCTGAGAAATCGACTCTCGACAGGTCATCGTCGTCGTTCTAGGTGCTGTTGTAAGTGACCTACTTTGGGACAAGTGCGTCATCTTAAGATCACCAACCAACGTTTATGTTTTTCGTCGTTTCAGTAAACGATACCCTTGTCCCACCTATTTGCCACCCTCATCTACTAACCTTCCTCTTCTTTTTCTATCATCGTCACAACATAGGACTAAGTTTTGTTTTTTTTATTTTCACTCCTACTTTACACTCTTTTAACCAAGAGAACTATCATTAAGAACTTCTAATCTGTATTATTATAGAAACTAAGTACTTTCTCGTGCATACGTATTTAATCGTTACTGTGAAAGATCATAAAAAGAATGAACAAAATATTTGAAATATTATTTCTATACATACATTGTGAAAAAATACAAATAAAATTAATTATTTACCCACCTAGTTTTCTTCAAGTAACGAATAAGGAATATATTAATTTCGAAACGTTATTAAAGTCATTAACAGAAGAAGAAAAAAGTTTTATATAGCGGAGTAAATATTTTTGCATATTGGTGTTTCCATGATAAAAAGTAAATTCAATGTTTTTGGGTCGGATGGAAAAAGATTCGTATGGCAAAAATGTAATGTTGAATTGCAGTAAAATGTGGTGTGCAAATACTTTTGTTTACAAACCATATAATAAATAAAGTGCAAATAATATTTTATTTGATGATCCAACTGGTATATGTGGTAATAAGTATTATATTACGTACGTATATATTTTTATTGCATTTTTAGTCATGTTTATAATAACTTAATATTTAAATTGCTATTATATACAAATTTCTATAAAGATATATTGTTTTTTGGAACGATATTGTATTACCTATATATAACTGTGTTTTCGATCATGCAAAATATCAAGTTTATTGGAAAGAAAAATGTTTGAAATTCGTTCCATACGGACGAAAAGGGGTGACCGTGCGATACAACAAACGATCGTTTTATATCGAGATGAATTTATTTTCTCGATAGAAGTAAATTTTACTTCTCAACATACGTGTATATGTGTGTTTTTTTTTTTTATTTGTATGTGTATAGTCCGTCGACGCATTTCACCCGTTACGCGCGCACTTTGTCATCGCTCGGCTGTATTTAAATTAACTGACAGATAAATTGACCGGAAAGAGAAACGACCGAAGCAGCTTTACTCGTTCAACGTAGTTTCCACGAATCGAAGTTCTTTAAGTTTTGTTTTTGTCGAAAACGTTTGAAATATTTTAGTACAACGCGAATGAATTTTTTATATTACTTACGTAATAATATCTTTTAATATTAACTATTGCATTTATTATCTATAAGTATCGTTAATTAATTAAATGACATCGCATGCTATTATTATCTTTAACATAAAATATCTACGAGAATAAAAATAATTTATAGTCGTATATAATTAATCTAATTATTAATAAAATGATTATACTTACCATTAATATTAAGTAGCAGCATGAAGTATCATTAAAATAAAATAATACAATATTTCTCGTTACGTTCAAATAAAAAATATCAATTTTTAAATGATCTTTTTATTAACACTTTAACTTTCATATATATTTTTCTTTCTTTTTATATTTATCTTTTTATATCACATTTACGAGATTTCCGTACGATGAATCGTGTTGAAATGAACTAAGAATCGTATAAAAATAAAATGGGGGTTGACACGCGACTCGCTTGAATCACGTCGGATCGAAGGTAACGAGTGAAAGGCTTTTATGGAAAAGGTACAAAAGTGCTGGTAATTAACGTTTTCAAACGTGTTACTCCAACGACGACGACGACGATGATGACGATGGTATTGGTGATAGTGGTGTTGGTGTTGGAGGCAGGTTTCTTTTGTATACTCGGCTTATTGTACTCGACAAACGCTAGGAACGAGCAAACAGAGTACTGTATTTTTTGCGCGCGTGAAAATACGCTTCTTCCTATTGGAAAAATTCTACTATAATTTTTCTTATGATTTCTTTTTTTAAAATTATATTAACCGATAAGTGTATGTTGATATTTTTAATGATTTATATTTAACAAATACGCTATTGTATATTTTAATTTGAATAAACGTTTAATATTCTGTATCTAAAGAAAATAACATTATGCAAAAAGAGAGAGAATGGCAATGCCGATACGCAGGAAACTGTAAATAGGATACTTTTTTGGGTTAAGGGAAAATCTCTTGGAGTACTTATCTCACAGCCCAATTTCAACATCCACGAGAAAAGCAAACAGATATTGTCGTGAAGGTTTCTGCAAATGGTTGGAGGTGGAGCTCGTGCCAAAGTCACGGAGACAACAGGTTTCTAACGGTAATTAAAAACAGAGAGAGAGAGAGAGAGAGTTTCTCTTTAACAGTTTGAGAAAGAACGATTAAGAGAATGCAAAGCTTATCTTATTTTAATGGGTTTTAAAGAAACAGCATCTAGAAAAGCTTTCTATTTCTCTCTGTTTTTCTATCTCCTTTTGATTCTAACATTACACACACACATAGAATGAAAGGGAGAGAGAGAGAGAGAGTCGGCATTGAGGATAAAATCGACGATTATCCTTCTCTTTATACCCTCCACTTATTCGAGCTATTTGGGCTCGCAAACCCCCATCTATTTAATGTCCGATAGTCGTAAAGTCATAAAACTTCCTACCATCCTCGTTTGCGTAGTGATGCACCATGGAGGAGGTATCTATACTAATTGAAAAGGTATAATCGAACAATGACGATCTTCATCGTAAACGGAATATCGGCTTTGTATATGCCGTACAAACACTCGCTCAAACGTTATAACCGATAATCGTTAAGTTGGCAAATGGAAATATAGAAAAATAGAAGAAAACTTAAAAAGAAAAAAATAATGAAAAAAAAAAGAAAAAGAAAAGAAACAAACATAAATTTTCTTCCTTCCTTCTTTCTCTTTATAATTATCTTTTTCCTTCCTCTTTCTATCTTTCTTCCTTTCTTTATTTTCTTTTAGAAAAGACGATACACACGCGATAGCTGTGCAAGAGCCATTCCACGTTATGCAACGATGCACTTTGCATTTGGTCTCATCAGTTAACTCTACCTGGAATTGAGAGTAGGTTCATCGACATCATCACCGATTACTCGTAAACTACCTGACTCCTTTTTCCTTTTCTTCTTCTTCTTATTCTTATTCTTATTATTTCTCTTTCTCTTCCTCTTCTTAATCCTCTCTTCTTATTCTTATTTTTCTTTTTCTAATAAAAAATGTGCAACGTCGTCGTTTTAATAGGAATTGTGTATATATATATATATATATGTTTGAATGTATACGCGTATATGTATGCATACAGGATTAAAGAAAGATATTATTGTAACGTTATTTTCTTAGAAAGCAAAGTTTCGTTAGAAAAGTTTAGATAGAAGGTAAAATAAAGAGAGAAATCGTTGAATTCGATGTTACCAACATTGTCGCGATAGTTTGGATAACATTCGATTATTATTATTATTATTATTATTATTATTATTATTATTATTAGCAGTATTATTATTATTATTATTATTATTATTATTATTGTTATTGTTATTATTATTATTAAAATGAAACATGTTTTGGGAGGGTACCGAAAATTTTCTAGCGAGACGAAAAGTGAAAGGTTTCATGGGGGGCATGTTAGTTGTATGGTGGAAGTGAAACGGGGAAATATCGATTGGGTAAGATTTGCAGAAACGACAGGGGGAGATACGAGAAAACCTTGCACCGTGTACAAACAATTAAAAAATGCACACACGAAAAGTGCAGCAATGTCATTGATAAGAATAATTAAAAAAAAAAAAATGAATTTTTTAATTTTATTTTTTTTCATATTTAATTATTTAAACAAATAATTTGGAAGTGGCATATTCCAAATTGTAGAATATACAATATGTTGTATTAATAATTATTAATTGTTCTATAATTATATAATGATTCTCTGTGTTCTATTGTTCTATTTGTAGGAATTTATTTGAATACATACGTGTTTATTTTTTATTTGTAAGTATAGCAATAATTCATATGAGTGAATATATATATATAAAGACAAAAAGATGTAGGGGAAAACGTAGGTCAAGGTCAAACGAAGCAAAACATTTGTTATGTTTTTATTTACTCGACGAATTTGAGAAAATTCGTCTTTTATTAACTACACGTAGAAAAACATTTGAGAGAATTATCTCGAAAGGTGATTTGGAAGGAAGAGGTGACTCGTATGTATACGTACATATGTATATATTACGTTATTTTGTTTTTGCATGAGGTAAAGGTAAAATGTAATATATTCTCTCTCGCTCTTTCTTATAAGAATTTATTCCTACATAATTAAATAATATTTCAATTAGAAAATTAAATTGTATATGTATTTAAATCATATTTGTTTTACAGGTGTATGCAATCATTAAAGATTGCGTGATTGTGTGTGTCTTCAAGTTAGATAAAAACATTTTTAATCAGAATTAAATGATCTTATATTTTTCTATTCTTTCATAAACATTATTACCATAATTCCATTCTTTTTATGATTTTAGAAAGAGGTTCACCATCATTTCATTGAAATCATACTAATCAATAGAAAAGTATGTAAATACTTACAAATATTTTTGTTCTTTCCTTTTGTTAATTTTAGAAATTTATATTTATTTCTAAATAAGTTAAATATAAATATATCAGAAAAATAAATCTAATTAATAATCTAATAATTTAATAAAATACGATTGCAATTATTAACATAAAAAAACATACAATTAAAGAAGTTTCACTTTAAGTTGCGTGTTACACACACTTTTCTTTTATTACTATTATTACTATTATTATTATTATTATTATTATTATTATTATTATTATTATTATTATTATTATTATTAGTAATAATAATATTATTATTAATTAATAATTAATAATAAATTAAATATAAATGTGTCAGAAAAAAAAACGTAATTAATAATCTAATAATTTAATAAAATATGATTGCAATTATTAACATAAAAAAACATACAATTAAAGAAGTTTCATTTTAAGTTGCGTGTTACTTACACACACTTTTCTTTTATTACTATTATTACTATTATTATTATTACGTTTGCTTGAAACATTAGAAATAGAGAAAGAAAGATAAGAATAGAATTATGCACGAAACAAGTGTGCTTCTACGAGTGTGTACTCCCTTGGAACCGATAAAGGTCCTCTCGTTATTCTACCAATGTACAGTTTAACTATCGATTCTAACTCGATTCTAATTTCTTCGATGTAAAAGGCTTTTCTTGCAAAATAACCATCATTAGAATATCCCATTTTCTTTCTGTCGCAACGATTATCTTTTCTTAATTAATTTCATTTATCTTTAATATTAACTTAATCTCGAATGAACTCATTCAAAAACAATGTGAATTAAACGATAACAAAAAAAAAAAAACAATTCTTTTTATTTTATTATTTATTATTTATTAGAAGAATAAAAAAGAATAATACGACGAATAAGTAAATACAATTTTAATAGTATCGTTTAATTAATTGATATTCTTTTAAAAAAATAAAACACAAAAAATATAATAATAATTAAATTGTGTAATGAATTCTTTTAAAAAAAAAAAAAAAGAAAGAAATTTGTATAAATAAATAACATAGGAAGATAAAATTATTATATACTTGATATGTTCAATTTATCTTTATAACGATACACAAATCTAATTTATTTATAACAAAAATGTATTTTTATCTATTTCATCCATGGTATGGGATATAGTCACGGTAAAAAGATTTTCTTTTTTTTTTTCTTCTTCTTCTTCTTTATTTTTTTTTTCTCTTTTTCGGAAAAGCAATTTTTCGACGATATTTCAACGTTGCGATGCTTTTTATTGTCTTCTTCTTTATCGTCGTTCGCGTTTATCGGAGGAAAAGAAAAAGGAACGAATAAAGGTTAAAAAAAAAAAGGAAAAACGAGAGAGAGAGAGAGAGAGTAAAAGAGTGTGTGTGTGTGTGAGAGAGAGAGAGAGAGAGAAAGAGAGGAATAGACGCGTTCGGTTCTTTCTATAGCTGAGCCTTCACCGCGTCCTCTCATAAACTTCAAAAACATTTCTTATAACCAGCGGATGTTCCGCGACGGTAAGATTCCTGGCGGGTCTTATCCAGAGTAGAGATTTACTCACGAGGGTGGTAAGGTTGAAGGTATTGAGAAATATCGCGCGGATGGCGCGTTTCGAAAATTCCCTTTCTTGGGCTCTCCCTTGAGGAAGCAAAGGACTATGATCTTGTACCTCTCTTTCACTCTCTCTTTCTCTCTCTCTCTCTCTCTCTCTCTCTCTCGCGTTATATTCTCTTAAAAAGTAAAACCTCTTTCTTTATCTACTACACTTTTATTACAATCTCTTATATTCGTCGTTTATCTTTCAAAGAGAATAGATAGAAAATAGAAAATATATAAAGTCAGTCAGTCAGTCAGTTCTAGCTTTCTTTTTTTCCATCTATTTACTTTGCAATTTTTTATCTTTATCTTTTTATTATTATTAAGATAACACACCGTTAGAATAAAAAAAAAAAAACATACCGACAATGTGACAAATATATGTTGTTATTTACATATATAACAAACAGGGTGGTGAATAAATTATCCATTGGATAATCTTCGGAAGGTGTTGCAAAAGTAACGAAACAAAACAAAAAATAAAAAAATTAAAAAAAAATAGGGGATAAAATAAACGAAGATAAGACGTAAAATCTTAGCATGCCAACGTTATTATCTTCTACCATGAAGATGAACGAAAAGCAAGCAAGCAAGAAGAAGAAGATGGGGAAAGGGGGAAAGGGGTGGATGGAAGGAAGACGTCGAAGGGATGAATTCGAAGCGGATAAAGAGGAACCATGAAGGAAGGAAGGAAGGAAGGGATGGGATGGGGGATGGAAATAGAAGGCGAGGAAGCTCACCTGAAATACCTTAGGAGTATTACGACACATTTCGATCGAATTCTTCAGGAAATCGAGAAATGCCAGTACGGTATCTCCGTTCGTCGAGATATTATTACGTATTTAGGTGAAACGGTTGCCGTTCGCGGAAGGTAACACACTTAGAATGATATTTCTCTATCTCTATCTCTCTCTATATATAACTTTACCTCCCCCTTCTGCTGCTCCACCTCCTGTTCCTTCTCTTCTTCTTCATCATAATCCTCCTGCCCCTCTTATCCTCGTTTCTGTTCGAGTTGCCATAGAATACATCCCCCGGACTCTCTCTATCTCTCTCTCTCTCTCTCTCTCTATCTCTTTCTCTTTCTCTCTATCCTTCTTGGTGCAAGCTATATACACCCATAGCTCTCCGACCTCGAAGGATCGCAGTTCTGCGCGATATCCTGCATATCTCGGCATACCGTCCTCGTCGTTTCCGACATTGTTCCCCGGTCCCGGCCAACACGGAATAATCCCACTCGTTCGACGTCTACGCTCCCGGCTTCCAGCTGGATTCCAGTCGATTCTGCTACCGAGCTTGTGCAGGGTGAGAAGCCAACCTGGCGAGAACGATAATTGGAGACCCTTTTCCTTACTCCTTTACCCTCTTAACCCTTCCTTACTCCTTCCTTTCTTCCTTCCTTCTTTCTTTCTCTTTTTCTTTCCTTTTCTTCTCACGTTGGACCCCTAATAGCCACGTGACCCCCACGTGTACTATGATATTACGATATTATATTACTCTTATGAATTTTTAGAATATTCTTTTCTTTTTGTTTAATAATTGTAATCGTCTGGTTACGAGACGTTTCTTTTATATCAGTTATGTTTTATTTTAAGTCGAATTTTCTTTTATTTTTTGAAGTGAAAACTTCTTTAGAATGGGGGTGATTTAAAAAAATGTAACAGAACGGCATAACGAAAACGGGCCAAACGGATGTAAAAAAAGAAAAAGAGACAAACATATAGGATTGAGCCTGCGAGAGAATGAGACAGAATATAGCTATATAGTTTTTCCTATTCTCGGTCTCCTCTTTATGCTCTGCTTCGTAGTTATCGCTCTTGGTTGTATATGGGTGTGTTTGTAAGCGACTGCATACTACGAAACGTAGACACATATTATTTCGATCCTATACCTGTTTGTAGGTAGGAGCTATAGAAGGGTAGAAGAATAAACAGAGATAAGCACGTAGGTATTCGACAAAAAAATAGGGTAAAAACGAACCGACGGTCGAAATAAAGAAAAAAGGTGCGTGGTCTATTTTTTTTTTTACTAAACGTGTCATTTCTTTTCTATTTAAAAATGTTTCTATTTTATTGACCAATTAATACTAAATTCGTTTTTTCGCAAATATTATAATTAATAATTATAAAAAATATAGAATATAATAATTGTATTGTCTGCAATCATTTACAAAAAAAAAAAAGATTAAAAGATACATCAGAGAAAAAAAAATTCATGTGTGTAGATCACACGTGTTAGAAGTTAAGCCTTCAAGAAACTAAGTTTCGAGAGAATGAGACGAATACAGATTATCAGGTGTAGGATAATTGTAGGATTTATTTCTTATAATATTATTATTATAATATTGTTACCACATTCAAAAATTATTTTACGTTTTATTGACATATAATACATAACATATTACAGAGTAAGCAAGTTCTCAATTTGAAGAAATGAGACGAGTTGCTTATGGTAACTAAAAAATGTATGGTAATTAAACACCACTTTGCGTGCACGAAATGCATGAAAGCGTTCCGTAGAACTATTTGAGACTTCCCTAATATTTTCTTTCTGCAGATGTTCACGACACTGTTCGGCGTTAATTTTCGGTCGAAAGACACTTGAATCACAATTCACAATATCCAATTACGAATCATCTGAATAGAAAATAAAAAATAATGTTACAAAAGTGATCTACTGAGATTATACTTGTCTAGTATGAGTAGAAAGGATTAAAAAAGAAATATATTGATTGGAAGCTATTTAATGACTTACGATGATCGTTTTCACTATTTCTAACAGTGAACGCATTAATACCCGCATTAGAGATATTAATTTACACATTTAATAAGGCCTTCTGGCGTGCACGAAATGCACGAACACGTTTCATTGAACTCTGGAATCTTCCTTATCGTGTTTTTCTGCTGAATTTCACACCTTTTTCTCTAGTTTGCGAATTTTTTATATTGTTAAATAGATATATACAAAAAAAAAGTCTTCTGGCCTAAGCGAAAAGCTATGATGAGGGGAAAATGAGATAATTTAAAATGGGAAATAAAACATGTGATCGTACCTAATAAATGGTATAATAAAAACTTATTTGTTCGTTAAAGAAAAGCTTCCCTTCCTAAAAAACCATAGTTTATATTATAGTAGAAATATAATGTTTATACAAAGTATAGTAAGTACTATTACTACTTAGTACTAGTATACTAGTACTTATACTAAAAAGTACTACTAGTACTACTTAGTACTAGTATACTAGTACTTATACTAAAAAGTACTACNTACTACTTAGTACTAGTATACTAGTACTTATACTAAAAAGTACTACTAGTACTACTTAGTACTAGTATACTAGTACTTATACTAAAAAGTACTACTAGTACTACTTAGTACTAGTATACTAGTACTACTAGTACTTAGTATACTAGTATTTCTATACTTTGTATACTAGTATTATTATACTTAGTATACTAGTATTATTATACTTAGTATACTAGTATTTCTATACTTAGTATACTAGTATTATTATACTTAGTATACTAGTATATTAAGTAGTACTACGTACTATTTAATGAGTCTTGTGAACGAGCCTAGTAAACGAGCCTCGTAAATGAGCCTCGTAAAAAGCTTCATCATTCATCATTCATCATTCATCATTCATACCCGTAAACGAGGCTCTTTAACGAGACTCTTTTACGAAGCTCGTTCACGAGGCTCTTTTACGATGCTCCTAATATCCTGTATATATATAATAATATCAATATAAAATATATAATATATTATAATATAATATAATAATAATAATATCTATATATATATATATATATAGAATTAGATATATTTAATTGTTTGATCAACAATATCAACATTGTATTCAAGAAAAATACTGCGGTTTAGTATTTCCCATTGAAATTTGTTTCTTTTTCATACTTTTTTAAATTAATTTTTTGTATTACTCGATCATTTCAAATTCATATGTTTACGAATCGAATTGATTTTCAATTTCGATTTAATCTATAAAAAATCATTGTTACAAATATCGATTTGTCAATTTTATGTACTCATAACTTTCAGTTTACTTCACGTTAAACATTTGTATCTCAATGTAATTTAATCATTTGATTTTTCCTTTTTTTTTTTTTATTTTACGTCCTCGTATGATCAAGGATTATTATTATGTACGCGGAAAATTCGGGCGAAATCGATGAGGAATTCTTCGGCGCGTTGGCGTTGTTACGTTCGAACGATGACGACAGTACTGAGAAACTTAGGAAAATGTTAGACGAACAAATTGAAAAGAGATATGGTAAAGGTAAAACGTTGGCTGTTAGAATGTCTAAAGAATTTTTACAAAAAGAAAGTACACGTTGCAAAACTTATTCCAAAAATTCACTCAAATTTACATCTGAAAATAATTCAGAAATAAATAAATCTAAAATGGTTGAATTAAATGTCAACGAAGAAGAAGAAGAAGAAAATAATGAAGACGATGATGATGATGATGATGATTATAATAATAAGAATGTTGATGATGATAATGATGATGAATTGGAAAAGATCGATATACCAAGAATCTCAATTCCTGATGACATCCCAACAGATGGTGCACTTTGCAAGGTTAAATATCCCAAATTTCTTTTTTACATTAAATTGATCAATAGAAATTTTTTTTTTGCATATGTTTATATAATATTTTGTTTATGTTTTTTTGTATATATTTGAATCCAAAAATTGTTCAAATTAATTCTCGTGATATTATACAGTTAGATTGATAAAAACCAACTAATTCTTTATTTGTAATAAAATATTCATTTGTGTGTTTTTCATGCAAGTACATAACTTTGATGTAATCCTATTTAAAAATGTTGACCATTTAAAATATCAACAAATTATTATGTATATTGAAGAAAATCTATATAATAACTCAATTATAACGATCTTATAAATAAACATATATTTATAAATTTAAATATAAAAATATATCTCTATATAGATGTTTAATTATAAATATTATGTTACTAAGAGATATAACTATTGAATAACTAATTAAACGAATCAAAGATATGCAACGGTACGAAGTTGGGTCCTCTGATATTGCTTGAGTGCCAAGAGTGCCAAGAGATCTATCATCCCCTTTGCCATAATCCAGCGGTCATCGATATAGACGTCTACGATCCCAGACTCGTTTGGCGATGTGGAAAATGCGTCGAAGTTAGAGTCTCCTCCTATGAGACTCCTCCTCCTCCTCCTCCTCCTCCTCCTCTGCCACCTCCTCTTCCTTCTCTTTTAGAAGAAGATCGTAAGGATGATGTTAAAAAAATTGTTAACAAATCTTCCAAAATTGTCAACGTCGAAAAGAAAAAACCTTGTGTTAAGGTGTACGGAAATGAAAAAATGTTCAAACGAAAACGTTGAAGAAGAAAAAGAAAAAGAAAAAGAAAAAGAAAAAAAAAAGAAAAGAAAAGAAAAATATTGTTCTTTTTTTATATTTTCTTTTTTCTTTCCTTTTCTTTTTTTTTAAAACGTATTTATCAATTATTAACACTTTAATATGGCCGCTCATACAACATGTGTGTGATAGCCGGAACATTAGCCGTTATTTTATTTATAACTTCATATATATATATATTTGTTGTTTTTTGTTTTATGTTAATTTTGTCGTGAATGACAATGATGATGAAATGACAATAAAGTTTTTGTAAAATTAATTCTTGAAAAATATTACCGGGCCCCACAACGTTTGACTGCGTACACGTGCGACCATTAAAGTGTTAAAATAAAACTTGTGGAATTGAGTTTGCGAATAGTCAAAAAAACAAAAAAAATGTTCGATATTTTCGAGATAGATGTGTGGTAGATCTTTTATTCGATTATCATTCGTTTACACATACTTCGCTGCTTTGCAATCACAAAAATGCAATCTCTCATAAGAATCATTTCTCATGGAACATTCTAATCACAGCACACAGGGCAACTTACTCTTATTAACTAGAACAAATATCATACAACTATAATACAACGACGATAGATAATTCGCGATTCTATTATATAATATATACGAAAATAAATTTAATTTTAATTACAAATATATAATATATATTTTGAATGAAATTAAATAATAATTTTATCAACGAACGAATCTATCGAAAATTTATATTTCTCGATGAAAAAATTTCATCACAAAAGAAACAAAATTTGCAACATCTTTTAGTCTTTTTATCATCTTTTTTTTCTTTTTTTATTAAAAATAATTAACAAAATTGATCTCAAATTTGACGATGAAAAAAACATTGAAATGTGTCTTATCTGATTGAAAACATTGAATAAACTTACCCATTATTATTTATTATATTTTTCTCATTGACATATTCGATACTCTTATCAGCTTACTTATCTAATCATATTGCGCAAGTGTTATGAGAATTAAAGAAAGTATACATTATATAAATTTCTTTCTTTCCCTTAAACACGATGATAATAACATTAGATTTCTTAAACTAGTTTAACTAAATGCTAGAATTAAATTGTCGTGAAGTAAGTGCCCTGTGAACGAAGAAAAAATCTATGTGTTATATGATAAAGATCAAGATATAGATCAACGATGATATATCGATCTAATATGGCGATAGGAAGGAAACGATGAATGAATTAAAATTCATTTAAAACGACCAACAACTGAATAAATATATATATATAAATATATAACAAGGAAATTATATAATATAATTAAAAAAACAGGACACACAAAAAGAAATTGTTTTATGTAAAGGTGATAAAAAATATCTTTTGTGCTCTGTTATCACAGAATCGTTTCCTTCGTTTAAAGAAATTAATAAAACAAAAAGATAAATAAAAAATTTGGTTAAATTATTTCAATATCGAAAGAGAATGAAAAGCGGTGGTTCCCATTGCGGTGCGTTATTGAATTTTTATATGTTCTATTTTTTGTTTCCTCTTTTTAATAATACTTTATCATTGCCAAGTGAATTAGGTACACACATATTTTTTTTTTTTTTATATCAATAATAAAATCGAAAAATATATACCCGTACCTCGGAGATATAGAACATTATATGTATAAATATATATATATATAATGTAAATTTTTCAGAAAAAAAAAAATTGCAATTCGTAATACGCGTGTATGAAGTTAAATCAAATGTTTTCCTTAAAAATGAAATTTCATTTCAAATTGTGTCTCATTATATTTGTTATTCATTTTCAATTGCACACTCTTGAATATTTTTTGTCTTTTTCATTTTTTATTTTGTTAAAATAATCAGAATTTATTTGTGTGGCACGAATTCGCGTGGATTATTTGGGCAGATGCGTTTGACGTTTGATCTTCGTCTTAAAAAAAAAAAAAAAAAAAATACCCTCTTAGTATATTTTTGTTATTGTGTTTGTTTTAAACTTGGCATTTATAGTATATATATAATAATAATAATAATAATAATAATAATAATGAGGGATACACATATGTAATTATAATTTCTTCTTCGTACGTCATAGAAAGAGAACAAGAAGAAGAGAACAAATTTAAGGATTATTTTCAATACACGTTCCGCAATTGGAAGATGATTCAATCGATTAGATCGATAAGCGTGATAAGAAACAAACAATATACATATATAATACATTAATAGTAAAGATTACAATGTGCAAACGCACATATACGAAAACATGCGTACGATCCTGTTTATAATACTTTAAAAATCACTTTTTAAAATGTGTACGTGTACGTGTATGTATCTCTATGTGTTTGATTAATCTTCTATCTTTGTTTTTTACTTTGTTTTTTTCTTTCTGATTACCTTTCATGTTCATACTTTATTTTATTACGTGCGCGTTTAATAAGCATGCTCTCTCTCTCTCTCTCTCTCTCTCGTCATTTACACTTTCCTAAGGAATTATTCTTATCGAAAAACACCGATGCGTGTTTTTCTTTCTGATGAATATACGGAACACTACTTGCATGCATTCAATTATTCAACGCTAAAATTATTTTATGAGATAAATTTGTTCTATTCGTATTTCTATTTATTCGATTTGAACTTAAAAATAAAAAGAAAAGAAAAAATAAATCAACATTTAAAGATGCATGCATAATTATATATATANAAAAAAAAAAAAAAAACAAAAATAACATTGGAACGTGATTCGTTTCATTATCGACAATATTTTAAAAATGATTCTATCGATTTCATTTTGTATACTTACAATTATCTAACGAACTATCGTTTTCCCCATTTTTTATCTTGTTTAAAAATACGAAAGGATATATTGAAAATAAAATAATACTCGATCGTTCTAGGCATAGTGTGTGCTTATTTGGAAATACTCTTAGTTTTTTACTTTTCTTTTTTTCATACTTGCTCGTTATGGATTTATCTCTCTTTCTCTCTTATTGTGTCTTTATCTTTATCTATTTATCATTCTCAAACGCGTGACAGAGATTCAGCCTAATTTTTGCCAGACTCTACGTGCCAAGTGAGTGTGACATCGATTAAATAAAGATTTTGACACTCGTGTCAAGGATCTAACTGATCTCTCGATCATTGTTAACTTGGCACTCGATCATTATCTTTCTCTCTCTCTCTCTCTCTCTTTTGTCAATCATTTCAATCATGCCAAATTTCTTTCTTTTACTTTGTTCAAACACAACGTAGTGTTGTCATACTTTGCGAGTCCAATCGCGTATTATATTTGCTACAATAAAAATAATAATATGCAATGATAATTAAAATAAAAAAAAAAAAAAAAAAATAATAATGAAGAATTAAAAAACACTAACGCGATGACGATCAAATTCGTATTTCGTACATCAACCACCCTGTATCAATTAATTGTAATATTTCTCTCCTTATATACTTTTGTTTACAAATTTCTCTTTTCTTTTTTTTTTCATGTTTTTTTTTTTTATTTAACAGAGATAGAGAGCTTAGATCTGACACTAAGGGAATGACACTGTGATATGACTATTCAATCCTTCCGTGCATTATTTTTCTCGTCGTGTGAAAATGTATTCAAAATTATTTTAGTTCTTAAACAACACCAGGTGCACGGCAAATTGCATTTTCATATATGTATAATATACGAACGTATAATTGTGTGTGCATATAAGTGATTATATGTGTTGGTATGTATATATATATGCACAATGACTCAAAGAAATATTCGTATCCATTCCCTCATTGTCAATTTTAAACAACTGATATTTGTTTGTAATACAAAGTTTCAAAATTCTTATACGAAGAAATCTATTTTAGGATTATTTAACCTTTCAAAATGATATGAATGTTATTGCATAAGAACATTCGATTGTTTGTTTGTAAAATATACTTTTACGTAAGATGATTTGATTTTGTTTAAAAAAAAGAAAAAAAAATAAATAAATATTTTATTTAATTATTATTTATTCTTAAGTTTATTCCCATATATATTTACCCCTTTGAGTTAATTTTTAAATATTGCATTACGAGTAAATTTAATTGTTTAAAATTGACAATGGAGATACGAAAACTCCTCCTCTGATTCACTATATACATCGGTATGGTAAATACTCATGCATATATATATATGTATGTATGTATGTATGTATATACATGCATATATGCTTTACACGTGTATGTATGTATATATACTTATCGATATGGTAGCGTTCGATATCAGGCACGAGAAACAAGTGATTCATTAAAGATCTTATCACTGATAATAGTTTACCAAGCATTTACAATTTGATATCAATATGAAGCGCAAAAATGTAGATTATTATCATTATTATTTATATTATTATTATTGTTATTATTATTATTATTATCTTTAGTGCATCACTTGGCACGGATTGACGGAACGTTGTAATAACATTGAATAAGCCGATCATGATCATTGGTTACTTATCATTGATCATTTCTCATTTTCTAAATGTTAATGACAATGAAGAAGAGTACAAAAATTACTCTTAACAAATGGCAATATTTAACCATGACGACATTTCGCCGAACATTATTTCTTTCCATTTTCTTTAGTTGACAACATAAATTAATTGCATATTGCATATAATTTTTAGAAAGAATTTATATTAAACAGTGATTAAGAAAGTAATCTAATCATCGGTTGACATAATACAATTATTAATATCATATATGTGTAAACCAATGATTTACAAAGATAAGTAAAAAATGATCTTCTTACGTTAATGTGTTGAACAAATTTATAACTTAAATTACTTTCAGAATCACAAGATTGTACACATATAATACAAATACATAGGCGAACATGTCGGTGGTTTATTGTTTAGATAAGTAACCTAAGAAAAGATTCTCATATTAAAATATATAGAGAAATAGTAAATCGTATTCGTGTGTATAAAAATTTGCAAAACAGATATTTTTTTTCTAAATTGTGTAAGATAAATAACAATCTATAGTGTATAGTATGTTAATGTATCATACGTATCAATATTTCAAACGGAAAGCTTTTGAAGTAATACATATATATGTATGTAATGTATGTATGCATGTATCCATATATGTATATATGTAAGTAAGAGTTGATTTTGTTGAAACTAACATTTTGTAAATGCTTATATCCAATACCATTGTTCTATAAAATTCTTGTGCTCTTCAGGAATATACTAATATAATCTTATATGAATCGAGAGAACATTGTTATTATTTAACAGATTTCTCTTGATTAAAAAAATTGAACCACACACATACAAGTGATTGTTACAAACATCGTTTCAAATTTCATCCCTTGGTCAGATTATACAATGAGAGATCGCAAAATTATTTCAATTATTTTGTTAAATATTTTGCGATTCCTCTTCGAGCATACTCTTCTCAAATAAATTTCTTAATAATCGTTAAAACGTGACAATTCTACTGAAATATCGAATACTATGTGTATATATATACATATACAAGTATGTATATATGTACATATATATGAATTATAAATATTTATGTGCTAGAGTTAAAAACATAGGAACTACATCCTAAGCTTCTCGTATGACGGTTACTTCTCATATTTTAATAATAATTAGTCTCGTAAATAGATCTCACAGAAATCATTCGGTTATCTTAAAATCTAAACTTATAAGCCCTGTTTCCTACACGTATTACATATCAACTAGCATCGATGCTCATTCTCCTCCAACAAGATATTAATTAGAAGATATTTTATCAGATAATATTATACTTAAGATCTTTTTTTTTTCTCATTGCACGTTCATTTGATGAATCGTCAATTTTTCATAGATTTAAATTACATCGACATAAATGCAATATTTTTCTCTTTCCTTCTTTTTTTTTTTTTTGTTCTTTCCTCTCTTTCTCTCTCTCTCTATATATATATGTCTCTTAACAACGAATTTGAACATACAAAATAATGTTTTCTCTACTTTATATAAAGCGATTGAAAAACGTAGCGACTAGACTTTATGCGATCGACTAGAATCACCACTTTCAAAAAATTCTCTACAAAGATAAACTTTTTTCAATTCTCTTCCAAACAAACTTTTTTTCTTATTTTCTTCTTCTTCTTTTTTTTTTTGTTTCTCGTTTATTATTTTCTTCTTGTTCCGTAACGACGATGGACCTTTTTCTTGTGAAAAAATTTCAATTTACGTGTGCTAATTTCTGATCTTACTTTACTACATACTATACGTGCTGTTTATATGTAATACAACTTCATTAATTATAGTCACTACGATGTTTTTCTTTTACTAATTAATAATTGTTATTGGAAGGCCATTAGAAGATTCATCGACAAGTTACCAGTGCCGTACTTTGAAAGTGCTACATTTCTTTCTTTCAACTTATGTTAATAATAAAACATAATATCTAATGATAATTAAAATATAATAATCGAAATAATGTAAATTTTACTCGTTATATATACTACTATGATATAAATAAGAACGATAATAAATTTAAACAGATCACTTTATACATCTTAAGAAATACTAAAATTTTCATTTAATTTTCTTCATTAAAAAATAATAATAATAATAATAATAATAAGTTATAGCACTTTCAGGTAATGGCAGTAGACACTTTAAGATGAGAATCAAAATTATAAATTATTCTATAAAATTAATCCACTTTCGTGGCAGGTAATCCATAGCCAACAACCAGTTGTTCTTTCGGAAAGTCTAAGATTACTGTAAAATGAAATCCCATATTCGCTGAGGCTATCACATATTCGCATAGTGAGAACCAGCTAAATGCTAATAGAAAGAAAAGAAAAAGATAGAATAAGATAAGTATCAGTTAGGAAAGTAGACTTTATATATACATGCCATAATGAAAAAGCATCTATGTGACAATAACAACTTATATAAGCTATAGAACATAATGAATAATTAAAATAAAAATGTTCTTACCTAAGTCATGACATAAGAGTCGATGTTTTAAAAAGAAGATAATGAGTCCCACTGTACTGATTATGCTTGTAACAAATAACGCTTGCTTGTACTGAAGACTTTGTGCATTGGGAGTAACAAGACGGCCTAATCTTACCGTTGTCAACATATATGTAAGAGAGCTGATCATGAACATGATAAAAATCTTTTCATGTACAGCTGAAAAAAGTCAAAAGAAACAATAAATGTTAAATCGATAATCAAACTTTTATTTTACATTTAGAAGTTAATACTTTAATTAACTTTACTTAGTTCTAATTAGAAGCAGGTTTGTGTTACCATCAACAAGGTGAATCATTTGTTAGCATCATCTTAGATAATTGCATGCAAGGCACGTTAATTAAATTTTAAATGATACTACTATGTCATTGATTCACCTTGCATTCAATAAACTTAATAATATGTAAATAATGTTTTTACTTACGATAATTCTCTCTGTTTGAAATATATGTAACGCCGCTTAAAGCAGCTACCTCAGCAATGTTTAACCAATAGCATAAATTTAATAGTCTGCAACCCACAATTCTGCTAGGTACATCTTCCAAGGATTTGAGTATTTTATAATAATACGAATGATATACACTGGCGATAACTAAACGAGGTCCAATATGCAATGCTATGCTAATACGCCATAAATATCGTTGAGGAGATACACCAGTAATAGCAGAAATCGATGGTAGAACATTGTAAACCTGAAAAGTAATACATATATCAAATAATTTCTATTAAATAATATACATTTTTATAATATGTTGATCTTGTTATTTGTACGTACCCTGCAATGCGTTTCATGAATGTCATCCTGTTGAAAAATATATGCTGTGACAAAACAAAATAGCAAGGAGAACAATGGTAGGCAAACGGTGAACATACATAATTTTTTAAAAGATATTACTAAATACACAGAACTTTTGCTGCCACCAACATTGTTAAGCTCCATACTGGTATTGTTCATCATTTTGGCATTTAAGAGTATAAAGAGGTATTAGATAAACTTATGTTATATTACCAGATAATAATACATGATTGCTTTTAGATCAATCCTATTATTTAAAAGTGCGTGAAATCGTTCTGTGTTTCATGATGATATGCCGCCTATGGAAAAAAAGAAAAAAGAAAATAAAAGATAAGATTTCATAAGATAGATATTTCAAAGAATTTTATCTTGATTTTAATTGAAAACAATAAAAAAAAAATATATATATATATATCTATATTAAAAATATGATAAAAAATATAATTGAAATTGAAATAAAAATGAAAAATAAAAATCCACTTATTATGACAAGTAAATAGAAACTTAAACGTGTGTTAGTTTGAAAAAGCCGGAGAAAAAAATGTAAAGGGAGGCAAAGAAGAAAGAAGGAAGTGTACAATAATATGTATTATTTCGCGCCACACACATAAAAATTGTTAAGAGATATGAGGTGATACAATTCCTGTCTTTTTTTTTTTTTTGGAATTGATTTTGTGGATAACCTACTTTTTCTATAAATAGCAAACAAAAGGCTACCATCGCGGTGTGAGCACGTTCATGACATTTTGCTACGGGCAGTGCATCGTCCTTCTCTTTTGGAAAGAAAAAAAAAAAAAAGAAAAAGAAAAAGATACTAATAACCGGTGCGACAGTAGTATCATTAACAATATTAATTTAATTCGATAAGTATCAAATATCAAATAATATATTTGTAATTTGTGTTTCTATTTTTGAACTTACACAAAAATGGTAATCTATCGATTCAAAAATATCGACGAATACATAATTCTACTCAACACTGCAATATATTTTCTTGAAATGATATTTAAAGAACAATGGATTATGTTAAAAAAAAAAAAGCTTAAATATTAAATAACGTGTGTTATTCGATCAAACGTAATTTGCAATGATTACAATGGACAAAAGGAATTAATAAAATAGAACTAAGAAAAAGAAATAATAAACGTTAATAACTAGTAAATGAATAATTTATCACTTACTTCACTTGTGAATTGCATGTATCGTCTGCTAAGACTTACGAGATACGGTAATCTCCATCAAACCAGTCGCCATCTGCTTTTATTATTTTTAGGGCGCTTCCAATCAATTTAGCGCCATTTTTAAATTAGCTATTTGTCTTATCGTAAATTACAAATTAAAAAAGTGTTGAATAATACTAATTTAGTTCTTTTTTTTTTTTTCTTACATTATTTTTATTATTAATTATAAAATATATTTTTATATATATATTTACAAACTAGATGGGAAAATAATTTTTAAAAGAAACAGTCCATGATTATGTACATTGAAAGATATAAGAAAAAATTAAACATTATTAAAGTTAAAGGTACAATAATAATGTAAACAATCATGAACTTACTTAATTTAGTTTATTGAAAATATAATTAAAAGAATTATTTTGAATATTTTTCTATACTTTTTGTTTTAAAGGAGGTTCATTCTCAATTTCATATTCAATTTCAATTCTTGGACGTAATCTTTTCTTCTTTTGAGATTTCTTATCTGTAGTTTTCGATCGTTTTGCTTTACTCGTTGATGGCACAATTTCCTAGTAAAAATAAAAATATTATTCATGATTTTCTTATCCATATATCACTTTTTATATTTTAATATTAGAATATTTGTTTACCTCAATATCTTCAGTGTCTGATTCAAAACTATCAGATAATTCAGTTAATTCCTTTTGACCAGAATCGCTATCTTCATCCTGTACAAAAAATGCATTAGAAATGATATAAATTAGAAATTTATACTTTACTTGTTCAGTTTGATCGTTCTTACCATAGATGCTTCATTAAAATTGTATTCTTCGTCATCATCATCATCATCATCCTCATCATCACTATCTGCTTCTACGTATCTTGGTCCATTAGCTATTGCTCTCCTTTCATCTGCTTCCAATTCCACTTCTACTTCCTTTTCAATATTTCCTCTCTCCTCTTCCATTTCGCTTTCCGCTTCACTCTCATCTTCACCTTCAACTTCAACAGTTTCTATAGCTTTATCAAATACTTTTTGCGGGAAGTTGTAAATTTCATTGTACTGTAAAAGAAAAATTTAGAATAAAACATCAAAATTATAATTAATAGTATATTAATAACATTAGAAATATTTTTACTAACAACTCCTTGTTTCAATCTTTCCATAAGCTCCCTTTCGATAACGTTTTCTACTTTTGCAGCAATAAGAGCCTTTTCTTCTCTACGTCTTTCACGTCTTTCAATTTTCCTAGAAAGTGGTACTATTTTCTTCTGTCTCCTTAATTTAAGTTTTCTCATACGTATGAGGTATTGAGTTATCTTAAGAAATCTTTGTTTGCATTTTGCTTTTATAAAACCTGGCCAATACAATAAATTCTCATTGATTTGATAGATAGCTTTTTCAAAATTTCTGGAAAGTTTTACTTTCTCCCACATATTCTTTGGAAAATGTACTCTAAAAAATATGGATGTTAAATTATTTATGGTAACAATTATTTTGGTATATGCTTAGAGAATTAATTGATTACCTTTCAGCAGTTCTCATATACAAATAAATAATACCATTTTCTTCTCTAATGGTTGCATATTGACTATTTGCAAGAGGGCATGATGACCGGCTGCATAATCCAGTTAGGTTATATTCATTTCTACAAAATCTCTGTGTTTTGGTGCTATTAAGAAAATGATTAAATTTATAATAAATTATTATATGCATAAATATGTAATACAATTAATATATAAAAATGTTTATACTTACTTCACTTTAAATGAACAAAAGGATTTATTGATTATACTCCAAACAACCTATGAAAAATAAGAAAGTTAAAAATGTATTTTTATATTAAAGTATTACAACTTTATAAATGATTTCTTTTACTTACATCGTCGTGCTGCATTTTGCCTTAGGATATAAATACTTTTCTAAAAAGTAATTATTTTCACAATAAATTATTTGATAATATTAAAAAAAAAAATATATATATATATATTCTTTAACACAACCCACGTGAATTGTTCACCTTAGCATATCTGCAGATTGCACGAATAGGTTAGGATTTCAATGAATGTTTTATAAATATCTTTGACAGATGGCGAAACAGTCAAGATTAGTGTAGAGGGTTTCTCTATAGTAAAGATAATATTAGACTGAATTTGTTTTATGATCTTTATTGTTAGGATGCGACTTGCTTTTCTTTGTTGTACACTTCTCGACGGCTACGCACAGACTGTACTCGTCTGGTGACCACACTTGCTAGCGTGGTTCCCTAGCCTTCTAGTAACTTAGATGGCGCGACCATCGGTCGTACCGCTACATTAGTGTAGAAGTATAATGGACACGCGACAAGGAAGGGATTTAGGTGTTCGATTTTTACCATATAATTATTGTATAGACCAGTTTATTTTTTATAAGGTATTTTTTGAGAACTTTTTATAGTCCTTGTCTATGTATTGCAAATTTCACAGATGTTTTAATCAATGTAATGACGACATATACTCTATAATAAAAAACTTAACCTTTCCATTCCTTGTGTAAAGGTGCAATAATGTAGGGACCCTATAGGAGGGATGCGCCATGTACATTGCTGGGGGACAAAAACTCGTGTAGTCACGTGATTGCGCGCGAATAATTCAAACGATAAGTTATAGGTTAGGTTTGTACATTTATACTTGTAATTATTAAATGAGTAAATTAAACTTACACTTATAGAAAACTACTTTAAAAAAACAAAACAATTAAATATAAATATCACAATAAAAACTATAAGTATTCCAAACTTAAACTAACCACAGCCGTTAATACATACTAAAGATAAACATGGCTGCGAGATACAACCGAAGCTGTCCCCCCACATTTTCAGCCTAGCAATGTACATGGCGCGTCCCTTCTATAGGGTCCCTACAATAATGTAGGGATCCTGTAGGAGGGATGCGCCATTCATATTCAGCTCATGTGCCATTGGCTGAAAATTTTGGGGGACCGCTTGAATTTATAATAATTTTTTCGTGTAACCTATTCTATTTTAATATAAATTTTTAAATATCATTAAATATAGTTCATTTTTTTCTGTATTTGATGCAATTCATTATTTCATAATTATTTCAATGTTTGAATCATTCGCGCGCAAAATCGAGTTCCGGTCCCCCAGCAATGTACATGGCGCATCCCTCCTATAGGATCCCTACAATAATGTACATCGTCCTGCCATCTAGTAACTAGATGCAGAAGTTAAAACTCTCAGTGATAAGTTATCAAAGAATAATTTTACCATCTGCAATTTACGTGCACAACATATTTTTATATAATAAATTATTATTTGTTATTGCGTAAATCAGCTATTTTAATCAACTGACGTTTATATATCTAACTCCATTTGAATTTGTAGGGAAAATACATTTTTTTATTTATTTATTCATGTAATATCGGCCAAGCATTCCCATACATTTGTAGAATTATTATCTTAGGAGTAAAATTGTTAATTATTTGAAATTGTTGTTGACGGTCGGTAAGTAAGCCTATTAAGGTGCATTCACAATCAATCAGTGTCGCCATCTGAACATAATCGATGTACTTCACGATTCGATAGTACCTATTATCGATATTACATGTAGAAAATATTTTAAGCGATTTTTTAAATTAATCTTTTTCATAATTTTTTAAATTTATATCAATTTATTTGCAATAATACAAGAAGTTAGATTTGTAATTTTATAATATGACAAGAAAAAATAAAAAGCTTTCGAATAAAAAAGGTATAAATTGTTAAAACAAAATTCTCTCAAAATTTGTAATTAGTTTTTTATAAAAGAGTTAAAATACTGATTTGAATTAAAAAAAAAAAAAGTAAGAATCGTGTAAATATTTTTATCTATTAAAAGGATTTAATTAAAAATACAAATGAGAAGAATTATATATATATATTTATTATTAATTTAATGAGTAATATATAGTTTATATATATATATATATATATATAAACATTAGAAATATAAAATTGAAAGTGATTCGAATAAAAGTATACATATTAAAAAAAAAAAAAAAGGAAAGAAAAAAAAAATACGAAGAAAGTTATAGAACGGTCCCGCGTTTTCATTGTCTTGTAATCCCTTTCAGGAACTAATCACCGGATAATGGACGAATTTATATTCGCGTGCGGTGGTTGGCGAACCCTGACAACGGTTAGACGTCATCCTGTCACTACTTCGATCTTTTCGCGACATCGTTCATGGGTAAGTCAAGTTTCTTAATTAAGAACTCTTCACCCTCTCGTGCTCTTGTCCAACGATGAAGGGCGAATGAGGGGGTAAGTAGGGACGGTCAGGGAACATGGTGGTCGCTTAAACAATGCCGACAACTTTTCAAATCTTTTGTTTTTTTCTTCTTCTTCTTCTTCTTCATCTTCTACTTCTTGTTCTCTTTCTTTTTCTTTAAGCTTTTTAAGCTTTTAAGTCCAATTAAAATTTTTCTAAGATCTTTAACTTGTTAATTGTTTGTCAAATACTTCATCAAAGAGTTGTCGCTATATATATATAAATTGTTCATTAATTAATAATGTTTATTTTATTTGTTCTTAGAATTTTTTAAATATTATTTAATTATTTATTATTATATTCAAATTGTTTTTATGTGTAATCATTATTTAAGTACAGGTATCCCTCTAACAACACGGTTTCCCTTTCACTCGATTCACAAATTGCGGTAAATCCTCCATCAACACGGTTTCGCTATAACACGATTCATAATTGCGAGAACCCTTCTACAACACGGTATCCTATAAAACGGTTTTCTTTCAAAAAACCTTTGTACAACACTGTACTTTTACAGCCGCAGCGAGGCTTACCGTCTTAAAGATACAGTGTCGCGGAAAGTATTTCTTTTTATCTTCATGGCCTGAAAACAAAAGTGTCTCACGTTGTTGTGAACTGAAAACATCAACGTTAAATACGTGTTGGAAGAAGATATGGTTCTCTTCAGTTAAAATAGAAAACGTGCGTGAATCGTCACAAAATGAAATTGGTTGTATATCAGAAATTGTTAAATCAATCAGAGGCGAAGGTTTTGTTGAAATGGCTATTGTGGACGTTCAAGGTTTATTAGTGGAAGAAGAAGTTGACGAAGCGGATTTGATGGAAATGGTTTCCGAAACTGTAAATCAAATTGATCTTGAGGATACTAGTACTGATGAAGATTGTGCTGTTAATAAGTTAACATTAAAAATATTACAAGATGTCTTAAACTTAGCTGAAAATCTCGAGTCATTTTTCTTGAATGCAGATCCTTCCAAAGAAAGGAACCGAAAATTCAAAAGGAAGCATCAAAACTGTTTAGCTTCATACCAAGAAATTTATAATGACCTGGTAAGAAACAACAAGCAAAGTAAAATTACAGATTTTTTAAAGAGAGAAGAAGATGTAAGAACTTAGAAAAAAAAAATACCGTTCTGAAAGTCAAGGCGATATCATTCCACCGAAAAAACGTTCCTGGTTGAATTAATTGAGCAGTGACGACGAAGAAATAAATTAAATTACAGTTGCGTTAAATTAAGATAATCGTTTTTGTTTTGTATTGTTCATACATTTATACTTTTAATAAAAATTAAGTTGTTTATTTAAAAAAAAAGAAAAAAATATTTGTTTTTACAAAGTTTTCGGAACGTAACCCCCCTTTTTGCATTGGCTCTGGGTCTCAAACAACACGGTTTCAAATAAAACGGTATTTTCTAGGAACCTATCTACCGTGTTATTGGAGGGAGACCTGTATACGTTTAATTATTTATTACAGATATATTTTTGTATAGTATCACGATAATAAATTATTTTTATATTTTACACAAATATTTAGATATATGAATATATTACATATACATTATTATTAAATTACTATGTATATCTTTATATTGAAATATAATTATATACATATATGTGAGAAAAAATATTTTATTAAATTATTAATAATCATAGATATATACATTGTACATATACATATAATATCTATTTTACTTTAATATGTATTGTATTTGCAATATTTAATTATTTTTTATATTTATTATTTTATTAAATATATATATATATATATATATAT
>NW_015148976.1:1638047-1649623 GCF_001465965.1 Polistes dominula
TATATATATATATATATATATATATATATATATATATATATTTTAGTTTATTATATATTTGTACATAATTTTTTATATTTAATTTTTTATTATATATTTTCTCTTTCGTATATATTTTGTACATTTTATTAAAAAAAAAATATATATATATATATGTATATAACCAGTAGATATACATTGTATATACTTGTACTTTCTTTTACTTTATTATTTGAACTTACAATTTAGTAAAGCTCGTATATTAGAGAAAGACGCGCGAGTACTTAAGCAAGCGTTAAGTCGAGAAGTTAGTCCTTACTTAAAATAAGAGTAAGAGAAATAAACGTTACGGTTTTCTCAGAATACTTTGTACGTTCTCGTTTACAGTTTGGGATTCAAAGGGATGAAGTGTGTTCTGGTGCAATAAAGAGAGAGAGAAAGAGAAAAACAGAATGAGAGAAAGAATGAGAGAGAGAAAAATAGAGACAGATAGTAGGGGTACATAGAGAACATAGAAAACGGGGTTGGTGAGAAAGGGAAATAGAAAAAGGGAAATGAGAGAATGAGAGAAAGAGAGTTGTAGAAGAGCGTTTGCGCGTTGCTAGTTTCATGTCCGAGAGAGCGCACGCTTCCGCCTGATCGCTCACATACATTTTCGTTAAAACGCGCGTTCCGTCCGTTTCATTAATTTTAATGCTCGCCGACCATTCTGTTCGTTTCCGCGCAACATATGAATGCGCGGCTTTCGTCTCTCTCTCTCTCTCTTTCTCTCATTCTCTTTTGCTTTTCTCTTCCATTCGTATTATCTATCTCTTTCTCTTTCTGCACGCGACACATAACACAAAATATACAATATTCGCATACATATAGAGAATACAACAGAGAGAGAGAAAGAAAGCAAATGAGAAAGAGAGAGAGAGAGAGAGAGAGAGAGAGAGACGAATGCGCTCATGCAAACGCGCGCGCGGCCTCGGGTTGGTTGATATTAATTAATAATCAGAAACAGATGCGGATTTGGTTGGGCACGACTTTAACATGGTAGTGTTAGTGAGTATGATGGTGTTGGTAGCGGTGGTGGTGGTGGTGGTGGTAGCTTCGAAACAGCGATAATTATTTAAGTCCCTACTTCCATCTCCTTCTTTTTCCATCCCCCTTTTCCATTCCACTTTTCGTCTCAAATATTTCTCTCTCTTTCTCTTTCTCTCTTTCGTTTCGTTCGGCCGCGGGACAAGTGCGCCGTCGTGCTAATTAAAGAGCATTCGCTTACGAATTTTACGCGGCTTTCGCTTCGTTATGCACGGCCCGTTAGTCCCGGCACCCTTTTTCCAGAGAACGCCCGAAGGAACGCCTAGGAAGGAATACCCTGGAGACCTTGTGCCACATTTTATTTTAATGCCACCTACACGCCAAAAATCAACTCGCTTGAGAGATAATGATTAAGATTGATTTTTGTTTGTTTGTTTACTTGCTTGCTTGCTTGTTTGTTTTTTTTTTCACTCCTAAGAGAATATCAGAAAAATTAAAGATCTATCTTTTTAAGCGAATATATTTATATATATATTATTATTTTTAAATATTATTTAATTAATTATTATGTATATTTATATATAATATTTATATTTATCTTTTTAAGCGAATATATTTACTTGTATATAATATCTGTAATATACAAATATTATATAATTTTTAAAGAAATGTAATATTGAATGTACAAATTTACATATAACCGACATAATTTTTCTATTAATTATTTCTTATTGTTTCGAAAAAAAAAAAACAATCTTATGTGGATTACAAATAATTCAAAACGTCCTATTATTTTTTCTTATTTTATCCTCATTTATAATAAACTAATTAACAATAAAATTAGGAATAGTTGGGTTGGCACAGAAATATCGAACAGAAATATTGTTGAAAATTCGACGAATTATTTGAAAGAGTCCCGAGGAGGATATTAAAATCCCGTTAAACGAGTTGACAATTAGATATACGATCTTCCTAAAGTCAAGTATACTAATACAAATACACACTACCTATCCATATACATACATACATACATACAAATGAATTAACACGTAAAAGTATTGTCAAAACTTGCGAATCCCTTCCTATCGAAAAGAAAAAGGACATAAATACTTACATAGGTATCCACTTTTTATCGAGTATTCGCAAAAAAAAAAAAAAAAGAAAAAAGAAAAACAAAAAGAAAAGGTACTCGTTATTTAGTAAGGCGTCCGGCAAACTTTGTAGACGCGACTTTTCCATATTTCCAGCGTTATAATCCCCAAATCGTCATCAAAAGTCAGCGAGGTAGGTTGGTTTCGAGCGAGGAAGATCGCGAAAGTTTCTCACGAGTGAACCACCGAGAAAATCGGAGTCGAAGGGGATGAGTAAGAGATAGAATAAGAGTTGGTGTGTGTGTGAGAGAGAGAGAGAGAGAGAGATAGAGTGAGAGAAGCAAAGGAGACTTTCCGGATGGCGCTTAGCCAACGACGGTCTCAGTGTCTGCCTTAATATCCGCCACTAACATTATTTCATAAAAGTATTACTATAAATTCAAACTCGCGTTATTTAAGCCCTGTGCCTCCTAGGGAGAGGAAGGACCTACTTCTTCTATCCCTCTTACTCTTTCACGTCGGGTATCTCACCGTAAGCACACCATGATAGAACGGAAACCAACACCAATACCATCATCATAACTACTACTACCACCACCACTAGCAGCATCACTAGGCACCACCAGTAACAGTAACAGCACCCAGCATCGTCATCGCTACACCTACCCAACCAACCACCCTCGCCTACTACTCCTGGGCGAATTTCTCCTTACATTATACTCGAGAGCCAACCATGGAAGCAAGTTTTGCCGGCCTCTTTTCCCTCCGCCACATTAGAGATATATTATGCAGATAGTAGAGGTACCCAGTTTGTGAGGAGAGAAACGCGCAGGAGGTGGGTGGGGAAACGCGGGGAAGAACTGCGGAAATTTAAAACTTTATTTACCCTGCGCCGAAACGATTTTCCTTTTCTTTTTCTTTTACTTTTATCTTCTTCTTCTTCTTCTTCTTCTTTACTTCTTTATTTTTTTATTCTCTTTCTTTTTTTCGGTCCTCCTTCCTTCCTTCCTTTCCCTCTGTCGTTACTTCCTTCAGCTTTATTTATTTGCTCGCAGCAATGTCAGTGACGGTGTGGCAGCTTGGAAAACGCAGATGGTGTCGAGAACCGTCGACGGTTTCACACTATTCTACACTCGAACTTTATTCTTTATAACTTCGTAACGATCGATCTTTGAAAATGAAATATATATATATATATATAGACGATGTTTATAATTATTATTTCATTTTTTATTTAATTCTGAAATAATTTCTGTCAATGATTTTTCTTTTAGATCGCGTTAAGGGATGGACAAGTGAAATTTATGTGTATTGATACTAAATAACAAGGGTAGAATAATTCTTTCTTCATAGTGCATTTTTTTTCTCTCTTCGATCAAATTATAAATAATTATTAACCCTTACAGTGCTATAGACGCATATATGCGTTTGATAAAAATTACCAGTGTGGTCTATAGACGCACATATACGTATTTGTTAAATAATATAACAAACTATGGAATTTTACTTTGTGTCATTGGTAATTCATGCAATTATTGATAATCATACTGAACATTTAAAAGAAAACTACTTTCTCCTAATATTTTAAACATTTTGCAACATTATCTTCGTTTTTCTTTGTCAGTATATATTTTCAAAAATTCTTCATTCACATTTTAGGAAAAAATAAGAAAAGAAACGGTGATAAAACGGGAAGAATGAAAAGAATCATCTTGATTTCTTTTTCTTTTTGTTCTTTTTTATTTTCTTTTTTTTTTATTTTTCTGAAAGAAAAAAGAAAAGATTTTTCTCTCATTCGGAGAGGCGAATCAAGGATGAAATGTTCAACGATGGAATCGAATCGAATCGAATCGAATCGAATCGAATCGAGTCGAGCGAATGGACGAAATCTCGCGACTAATCAGCAGACCGACGACGGTTTATGTCGTCTTCGTCGTCTATGTCGTTACCTACCACCCCCAAATCCTAGCCCCACCCACACCTCCTTCTTATATATATATATATAAAGAGAGAGAGAGAGAGAGAGAGTTGATATGCGAAGGGTAGAGAAAAGTGTAAAGGCGTCTAGCAGAGGAACTTTTTTTTTTACCCTCCGTCGCTCGCAATCACGGGTGTAGTACTTGGACCCTGTCGAAGGGTGCAAGAGTACCCGATCCTTCGTCGAACGAGTTCAAAGAGCCGGAACCGGAAACGGTTCCCTCGAATTTCCACCGAATTCTTCTTCCTATTATTTTTCTCTCTAAAATACTTTTTTCTTTTTACCTTTTCTTTTTTTTTTTTCTTTTTCGCCCTACTTCAACTCAATTTTCTAACGTTGTTGAACAAATTTTAATTTCATTTAAAATGTAATTCATCCGAATGACAAAAATATTCTCTTTTTTTTTTGTTTTCTTTTGTTTGGTTTTTAATTTTAATGCAACAATTATTTTGTATATTCGTTTGACAAATTTTCTATTTCAATTATTATTATTAACCCTTTGAGTGCTGAATACTTTTAACTAAAATGTTTTGTAGAAACGAAAGAATTTATTGTTAACTAGATTCTAATATTAAATTATATTTATTAATTAAAGTTTTTCTATCTGAATATAATTTAATTCATTAATATAAACATTACATTATTTTACATTTAAATTATACTTTTTGAGTAATGTAATAACTGAACTGTTGACTGTAAATTTTTGGATACATTACTTATTATATATATATTATTTATTATCCAATTTAATATATTACAATCTTTCGCGTCAAATGGTATACGTTTGTTAGAAAAAGAACAAAATATTTAAATAAATTTTTCAAAATCTTTTTTCATTTTTTGTTTTAAACGTTAGAAACAAGAAAATTTGTCGTAAAAAATGTTAACTGTACGTTCAATTTTAGGCATCATCGTTGTTCTGCGTTAATAGAAATTTGTCGTAAAAAAAATGTTAACCGTACTTTTAATTTTAGCATCATCGTTGTTCTGCGTTAACTGGTATTTAAAAAAGAATAGAAAAAAAAAGAACGTAACGCAACGCAACAAAGAAGAAAAGGAAAAAGAAGAAAAAAACGGTCGTAACGAAAGTAAAAAAAGAGGAAAGTAAGCGAGGTTACATTAGTGGTACCTATCTACCCCGAACGAGAGAGGGCTAGGAGGCACCACCCCGTGTTGCCACCCCATGTACCACCCCGCGTGCCACCCCGTGGCTCGCGTCGCTACAATATTTATGGGGTTGTTCGCGCGAGCGAGCGATTTTTGTTCACGCGAGTTCGCCCGGTTGGTTATTCGGGGATCCTAACAAGTCCCTAAACTCGTGTACGGGACGAGTACCAACGCGAAAAATTAATGAGCGCGAGAAGATCGGCCCGATTAGACGAACATGACGACAATTTTCTATTTTCCAAGGATACATCACACCCCCCGTTCTCCCCTTCAATTGCAATAACAAACAAAAGACGAATATTCAAAACGACTTAAAGTTTTGACGTTTTTTACTTATTTTTATTTTTTTTTTTGTGATGCCATTTATTTAAACGAGAAAATATTAAAAAATAAAATTAATATACACTAAGGATGTATGATTGATTTACCATAATTTTTTTATTTTCCAATAAATACAAATGGTTATTTATTATAAATTATTTATGTATTGTAATATATATATAATTATTTATAATAATATAATTAAGTATTATTTACTATACTTTATATTAATATTATATTAATATATTTATTTAAAATATAATAATTTAATATATATATTATTACAATATTATTAATATAATATGTATTATTATTATATATAATTAAATATATTTATTATAAATACAAATGGTATATTAAATACAAAATCTTTGAAAACAAATATTTGTATAAAAAAGAAATTAATAATATTAATATAAATAATTATATTATTATTAATTATAAAATATATTATATTTATTAACTTATTATATATTTATATTTACTTTTTTTTATAATATATTTATCAAAATATATTATATTTATATCTGTATATATAAATAATATTTAAAATAATATAAAAATTTATAATTTAATTAATAATACATAATAATTAATAATTTGATTAAAATTATTAAAATAATATAATAAATATTTATAAATAATTAATATCAAAATTCTCTACTAGAGATCAAAAATCTAATATTACTTTAATTATTAAGTAAAAAAAACAAAAAAAAAAATAAAAAGAAATTTCAAATTTTGTTATACATCTACAAAGTATTTATTTCGGGTAATCCCGAAAGGTCCCTACTTTTGAAAAAAAAAAAATAAAGCGGGGGGAAACAAAGCGTGTCGAAGCTTTTGCAAGATCTCGAATCGTCGACGAAGTGAATCGATTGGAGTGAAAATCACTCGACGGTTTGCGATTCCGTAAATATTGTAGTGCCAGGACCACAGGGGGTGGATATATTTTTTTTCTTTTTTCTTTTTTTTTTTTTTTTTACCGTACGCTTTGCACAGCAGCGGTGCGACGTTAACGCGTGCCTTCTTGCCCCCCTCAAGTGGTCCGTGCGATATGGCGGAAGAATCGATTGCACACGAAGAGACCGAAGGAAGAAACGTTTAAACCTTTTCCACTCTTACCTATACCCACCGACCTTCTCTCATTCTCATTTTCTTTCTTTATTTTCTCTTTCTTTTCTTTCTCTCTTTTTGTTCTATGTATTATACTTACTTACTTACTTATTTACTTGCTTACTTATTTACTTGCTTACTTACTTGCTTGCTTGCTTATGTTCATCGAGCTTTCTTCCGGAAATGAACGTGCTGTTAATAATTCAACATAACTTTGTAAACTGACCACATTACTTGCTCCTTTAAATGTAATATTATTGTTAGAGAACGATTATTTAACTGTAGACCCCTTTTTCTTTTCATGGTTTATGGTTCTCAAGAAACTTTAAGTAAAATTATTTTCAACTCAAGAATGAAATTAGTTGTATGGGTATGTAATTGTGTTTTAAAGTGTTTTGGTTAAATAAATCGAATGAAGGATTGTAAAAGTAGGTTGACAAATGTATCGTTAATAATTTTACTGCATAACTCTTCGAACTTAATCATATTAGATTATTAGTGGTGTATAAATGTAATGAACAATTTAAACTGTTTAACCTTTTGTTCTTTTTCCTTTTTTTCTGTTTCATAGTCTATTGGTTGTATATGGTTGGTAATTATACTTACATGTAATTCATGGATTACATTTAGTGGAATAAATAAAAGGATTTATTCGAAAGTAAATTATCTGAAAGAGAAAGATAAAGAGAATGATCACAGTAAGTTTAGAAAGTATAAACAATTCTAATTGTAAGTATATAATAAGTTCATAACACCATTGAAGTGTTAAATGTTACAACGTTATGTTACGTTATCTCAAGTGTAGAAACAATATTTTTCCATGGCCAGTTCGCACGTCCAGTTTGAATTTACCACAGGAACGCGAAGGCCACGCCTGTTCCTAAAATTATCCGATCGAACGACTCTCGAACGACGTTCAAGGATCTTTCGATGAATTAGAAACGGGTTTTGTTGTGAGTACTATAGTATCTTAAATACTCTTGCAAACATTTTCTTATTAGATTATATATTTCATTTAGAACAATTACGGTTCGATAAATTAATTAGAAGATAATTTGTTCTTATTTTTGTTTTCTTCAATTAAAATTTATATATCTATATAACTATATTTATGTAATTATATTTATATAATTTAAAATTCACTAGAATATCATTTAGATAATTTCTAATAGACTAATTATTATTATCTTATAATTTTTTTCGTTAGGACATTTAAATATATCATAATTATAATATATATCTGAATAAACGCAAAACACCCTTGCCCCCTTTCTCCCATATGCTAAATAATTTAATTGTAAGATAACAAAATAATATTTTTCAATTGAAAATTTTACTATATATAGTAATACACCATATCAAATCATCATTTATTATATAAATGCGTATAAAAAGTAATACAAAATTCTTTGATCACTCATAAACACGAACAAAAACAAAACGAAAATTAAAAATCCAAAAAAGAATAAAACAAAACCAACAACAACAACAACAAAAACACGTTCTTATTCGTACAATAATTAATCTTAGCAATATGACGTTTCATTTGACGGTTATGTTCATCATTCTATCGTGGATCATTGCACTTAGATTGATATTAAGGATTAAAGAGCGCGAGTTCCTCGCGATTGGACGATTCTTTTCTTTGGATAACCGTTTGTGCGTGGCTCGTGGCTCGAGATTCGAGAACATGGGTACCACCTATATATATATATCCTATGCAAGTTTTTGGCCCCGTAGCAGGGCCCAGAACGTAGCTAGCCATTATGTCGGATTAGTATTGTGATTGTGTAACCGATGTGATGTGACTCCATTATGAAGTATGCTCGCGCGAGCCGCATTATGTCTACGAAATGCCATTCACCATGTTCTCTCTACTCTCTCTCTCTCTCTCTCTCTCTTTCTCTCTCTCTCTTTCTCTCTTTTCCATCAATCTCCCACCTCACCCCTTCTTTCTAATATTTCTTTCTATTTCTTTCTTTTTTATTTTTTTCTTCTTCTATTTATCGTTAACAGTATGTGCCAACATTTGGCGCGTTCATTCAGATTTAGAATAGGGAAATTACGAGTAGAATTAATAATAATAATAAAAAAAAAAAAAGAAGTCATGAAATATGACGAATATTTCCAATACCATAAATAAATGGTAGGAATAAAAAAAAAATATCTTTTTTTAGTGGATATTTAGTAAAATTTTGATGAATGATTTAATTTATTATTTATTAACCTGTTAACCGGGGACTTCATTTTTTAATTGCGCACTTTTTTTTATTATTTATTATTTTTTATATATTTATATATTTATTTATTATTTATACTTAAAATAAATTAAAAGACTATGAAATATATATATTTTTTCGTTTATTTATATATAAAGTATAAAGATTTGTATCTTTAGCTTTAAAGCAATACGTTTGACGTATTTATACGTCCCACCCTATTAACAGGTTAATATATGATATATGAGAGTGTAATATTATAATATGACAATTAGGTAAAACGTAAATTTGTAAATTTAGAAAATATTTACGTTTATTTATCGATAATGTAATAAATCATTAATTAATCGAACTAATTTTTTTTCTTTAAAAAAAAAATTCATTAAAAAATTCGTAATATTGACAAGAAAAAAAAAGAAGAGAAGATAAAGACCCACATCTATCTAAAAGATACAATTTATTATTACTTAAGTAAATTGAATAGAAAACTTAAATATTTGCTAACACAGCGAAAAACTATTCACGAACTATTCTTTCATTCTTTTTTTTTTTTTGTTTCATTTCTTTCGAAACGGATGAACCACGTTAAATTTGTTATTTTATTTCTCTTTTTTTTTTTTTTTATTTCTTTTCCTTTTTTGATTCGATTTGGAAACAGGCCACGTAGAGAGTACTCGGTGAGGGGTGGGGGGAATAAAAAATTTTTTTTCCAAAGAAAAACGCGACGACTCTCTCTTGGTTAAAGAAAGAAGAAAGAAAGGGCGGGGTGAGATGTGTGTTTGGTGATGGTACTGGTGGTGGTATGTTGTAGAACGGTTGAAAAGTCTAGGAAAAAGAGAAAGAGGGCAGGGGGAGGGGGTAGTATGATATTCCAGCGGCTTTTCCTCTCCCATAGCCCAACGCTTGCCGTCATACAATTTATTGGTAAACTTTGCTAGCTTGTTAGAGGGTTACGTGCGCTGGGATAAGAAATATCTAGAGAGTGGTGGTATTCAACCTCCACCTCCTCCTCCTCCTCCTTCCTTCCTTCCTTCGTCTTCGAGTCGTTTCTATCCGCGTTCGTGTGTCCTCGGCACCTATCTCTCCTTTTTTGCTCTCTCTCTCTCTCTCTCTCTCTTTATCTCTATGATATATTTTTCCTTTTTTCTCTCTCGACCATCAGCTAGCGATGGGATCAAGTATAATACAATATTACTGATCTTGTTTCATGAGAATACGTGAATACTTTGATAAAATATCCCCCAAAAAATGAATTTTTTTTCTTTAGCAAGGTAAAAGTTACTTTTGATACTTTTTTTTTCTTATTTAGTTTCTATCTAACACAAATAGGTGACTATATAAATATTTGTTGATAAATTTCAATCAATGTTCATAACGTTATTATACTTATTAAAATGTAATTATTATATTAAAACACGTTTTACATTTATAATAGGAAAAAAGGTAAAAGTTATTTTCTCGATACTTTTTTTCTTATATATTTTATACGTACATATATATATATATATATATATATATATATATATGTATATATTCGATTGGCAACTAAGTAATTGCGGATTTTTCAATGAAAATAATTGGTGAAATCCGCAATTACTTAGTTTCCAATTCAATATATTTGTTGAAAAATTGTAATTAGTGTTCTTATTATTATTATGTTTATTAAAATAAAATTATTAATATTAAAACACGTTTTACATTTATAATAGGAAAACTGGATAAAAATACGTACGTAACACCTGTAATATCTTGTTTTGAATTAAGGTGCATGACAGGTTTCTTTTTTTTTTTTTTTTTTTGAAAGAAATTGAATTGAAAATAAAAAGAATTGGATAATCAATTCGATTTGATCATAGATTATGAGCGAATACTTGAGTCAAGCCCATCGCTAGGAAGAACGAGGCAATAGCAACGTCCTCGAGAATCTCCCGTTGGCTATAGTGAGTTAGAATGCCAGGGCTGGCTCCATCGGACCATTGGTCTGCACCACTGGGTTCGACGCTCTGCCAACCACCAGCAGCAGCAACCTCCATCGGCAACCTCCACCTTACAGAACAGAACCCACCCCCGTTAGTTTTCCGGGAGGAAAGGCGGCTGCCTTCCAGCCAAAGGCAGACTATGCCAAGAATATGAATATCATCATACGTTGCTCTTAGAATTTCTTCATACTTCTCACCTTGTCTCTTGAGAACATTTATTTTCATTCTTTATTTTCGTACAATACAAATATATATTTATTAAATCTAATTTTATTTGTTAATATACATATTGAAGAAAAATTATATATATATATACTAGGATGTATATTCTCACTGACATCGGAAAAATTTATTTCTGTGAAAATTAAGCTCATTTCACGGGTTTCCCCTGGTCACATGTTGCTGTTGCTTTGTTGTAAAATGTTGATTTATTATAATTCTAAACTAATTAATGCAATTAAATTAATATTCATTTATAATTTCTGGGACTTCAAATTAGACATAAAATAACCTAAAATTTTTAATATTCATAATATATAATATATAAATAATAATACACAAAATGATACCACAATTAGAATGAAATATATAAAATAATAATAATCGAAAAAATATAAAAAGCAAGGTTAGTTATGTTATAGGTAAATCTGAAAAAGGTATAACGTGAATATATCCAAATAATTGAATTGTGATACAATGC
>NW_015148976.1:1649758-1662303 GCF_001465965.1 Polistes dominula
GAAAAAATATAAAAAGCAAGGTTAGTTATGTTATAGGTAAATCTGAAAAAGGTATAACGTGAATATATCCAAATAATTGAATTGTGATACAATGCTATCTACTGAAAACTTACAAAACTTAGAGACTTAGATAACCTGTAAATAATAAATCCTTAAATTAGCAATAAAAAATAAAAATAATCGCGATAAAAATTATTCTATATTCTAAGTTGTATAAAATAACACAAATCGGTACAGTAGTATCGAAGTTCATTGGAATTCAACATTGTGACATTGAATTTTTATATATAAAGATATATATGTGCCCATAATTATGAAAGTGGTATAAGTAAATTCATTTTTTTTTAGATTTTGATTCAGACCATTTTTATAAATAATTATGGGCACATATGAGATATATTATATACTGTAATTAAATAATGAATATATGTATTCTTAAATAATTTCTAAAGAAAACAAAGTACTATTTTATAAGAATCATATACCCACACAGAGTTATATAAGTTGAGTAAGATGAGTATGATGAATTCATATATATATACATATACGTGTTATCCATCATTCTTTCTTGTTATCACAAAATGAGAGTGTAAAGTTTGCCTCGTTAAACCTTCTTAATCTTCGGTACTTTGTAACTGCAGGTTGTTAACTGCTTTTACCAGCTGCAATGCGGCAGTATTTCGCGAATGAAACGAACCACGTAGATATATCCTCAATAGTATTCTCTAATACATTCGTAGAATAACCTTACAAATGTTAGCAAAAGCAAACAAACAAGCAACCAAGTAAGCAAGCAAGTAAATAAGCAAGTACAATAAATAGATGATTAAAAATTTCCTACAATATTCAAGGTTTGTGCTAATTCCTAAGGGTTTCCATGTTTTCTTTAAAAAAAAATTATAAAAATATCCTAGTAGCACAAATTATTGAATACATGTGTATTTAATATTAAAAAGAGATTTAATGTCTTTTTAATATTAAATACACATGTATTCAATATTTTGTGCTACTAGGGTAAAGTGAGAAAAAAAAAATAGAAAGAAAAAACAAAAGATAAGATAGATAGATAGAAAAATAGAGATAGAATGAAATATAGATAATATACTAGAAACTGAAGAAAGGGAAGAGATGAGAAGGAGAAGAATAAGTGCAAGTTGCCGGAGACAACAATCATAACAATCTAGTTAAATGTTATAAGGATATCTCGTGCTAAGAGGCGTGCCAAGCGTTGCATAAAATCAAATTGTACGCCGAGCCGAGAAGTTATTGTCGTTTCCCATTCTCTCTCAAGCTCTCTCTTTCTCTCTCTCTCTCTCTCTTTTCTTCGTCGCCGAAAATTTACCGTAGGATCTCCTGCCTCTACGAGTTTCTACGTCAATTCTTCCCTATCTTTCTCTCTCTCTCTCTTTCTCTCTTTCTATTATCCTTTTCTATTCGTTCTACTATGTGCAGCAAGGTTTCTTTCCACTAGCACGTTCTTCTTCTCGCGAATCTTCCATCCTCCTTTTGCTTTCTCGCCAAATACATTTTTCCTCTCGTTGTTTGCCAACGATATCTCTTCTCTCTCTCTCTCTCTTTTTCTTTCTTTCTTTCTCTTTTTTTTTTCTCTTTCAACGTGGAACATTGCAGATAGCAAACTCTGATTTTTCCTTTTTTCCTTTTCTTCCTTCTTCTTCTTCTTCTTTTACTTCTTCTTCTTCTTCTTACTCTTGTTTCTTGTTTTTTTTTTCTTATTTCTTTTTTTAAAGTTTTTTTTTTTTTTTATTATCATTACCTTATTTTATCTCGTCGAACCTGCTTCAACTCTTTTCTCTCTTTTTTTTTTTTTCTATTCTATTATGTTTTATCTATCAAAGAGAAGATTTTATTTTTATTTTTTGTTTACTCTATTCCATTATCGATTTTATTTTTAATCAATTGTGCGTTATAATAATAATAAAAATAATAATAATAATAATAATAATAATAATAACGAAGATAAATATTATCGAATGAGAGAGATCCTATTTTAATATAAACCTCTTTTTTTCTTTCTTTCTCTTAATGAACAATATCAGATAACTATATCTTTAATGATGGGATCCTTGAAATAGGATAAATGAAAGAGAGAGAGAGAGAGAGAGAGAGAGAGAGAGAGAGAGAGAGAGAATTAGCAAAATCGGATTGAGAGAATGAAATTGAAATTGAAATCAACGAGTAAATTAAACGTGAAACGTGTGTTAGAAAACGAACGACGAACACTACGACAGACAACGACAACGATGACAATAATCTGTGTTTCTAAATCTCTATAAATACAATAAATTTTATAACAAATAAACCCTTTCTTATGAAATTATATTTAAAAAAAACAAAAAAAAAAAAAAAAAAAACAAAGAAAAAAGAATTTGTCCAAACAAAACAAATTTTCTTCCCCCCGTTCTTTTTTCTTTACATTTTTTCTTCAAAAAAATTCGCAAAAATAACCATAGAATCCTAACTTTCCCATAAAATCAAGCATAGGTAGGTAGAGAAGCAAAGAAAAATGAGAATAAAAAAAAAACACACACAGAATAAAATAAAATAATTTGAACTTGTCTTCGTTAAGGGTCTGTTGGGCCCGCAGGGCAGAGTTAAAAAGATCGAGAGTCGAAAAGTCAAAAGATCGATTATTAGAAAGAATATCCTGAATTCGCCACGGGTATTCCTGAAATAATTCGTACGAGAAAGGGAAGTCAACGTGTTCTCTTCTTTAGTTCTTCTTACCCTAGTGTGTCGTACTGAAAGAGACATGAGATGGGAAGGGGACAACAGGGGGGGAGGGGAGGGAGGTAGAAGGGATTCATGCGCGTGTATAAGAAATATAAAGAGGGATAGTAGAAAAAGAAAGAGAGAGAGAGAAGAAGAATCGTTCTTGTCGCTCGATTTCTTGCGAGTTACGAAATCGAAGGGTGGCACCACTACCATCACCACCATAACGCGTCCATCCTTTTTCCTTTTCTACGGAAATTCAATATTTTGGCTATCGTGATTCGTAGAACGAAGAGGAAAAATGAGAAAGGGCGAGTAGTCGAGGGGTTGGGTGAAGAAGGAACGACGCTTTTTTTTTACTTTTTTTTTTATTTTATTTTTTCCATTCCTTTTGTTAGACTTAAGGACCGATCGGTCTTTATTCTCTTTATTGTAAGGGGGATAGTATTCGTTCATAGTGTTGGTATGTGTTTTAAACGTACGAGCTATTAGATGACAAGTAAATATTTTGACTAGTAGGATTAGTATCATCAAACATTAATTAATTTAAATTATTTGCGTTTAAGTATTGTATATTTTTCTTATTATTTTTGCTTATATTTTTCTCAGTAAGAAAGGGGTGAGTTTTTAATTATTACTTGTTACGATATTACTTTGACCGATCCACAAAAACTTTTTTGAAGTTGATTAAAGTTAGATTTTGTTCACAATCGATGAAAGATTATTTTTAATAAGTTAATATTATTTCTCGTTACATTTATATTTATTCTGTTCGATTCTCACGAAAGAAATGATTAATATGCGATAAATTAGAAACGAAAGTTTTGGTAAAAGAGAGATGAAGAAAAGAAATAAAAAAATAAAAGAGAGAGAAAGAGAGAAAGGTTAATAAGGAGAGATATTAAAGAACGACGGTCCCACGAAACGATGCAAAAGCAAACACGACGAAGAAAAGGATCACCTGCTGTGGCGAACACCAAGATGGGCGTGGCGGGAAAACATGCAGTCACAATGTTGGTCCAACTACACGACAATTATCGTTCGTATGAGCTTTATAATTAAGAGGTTTCTTGCCAGAGGTTTCTTCTCCTTCTCTTCCTCCTCTCACAGGTCTCACAGCCCTTTTTTTTACTACTCGTCCCCTTCTACCTCCTCCCTTTTCTCTCTCTCTCTCTCTCTCTCTCTTTCTCTTTAACTCTATCGCGTCATCTCGAAAAACTTATATCCCGTTGTGGGGATCCTGTTTTGATGATTGTACCGATCGAAAATGAGAACAAATATCCACGAGACTTTGCTTCCAACTTGTCTTTCATTCCCATTATTTATTTTTCTTCATACGAGTATTGCCGAATCGATAATATTATAATACTCGCTACTGTAACTAGTTCCTTTTTTTTTTTATTTTCTTTTATTTTCTTTTGCTTGACTACATTCGACAAAGATCACGACAACATCTAACACGCAACGATGACGATTACTAATACTAATACTACTATTACTACTACTACTTCTACTATATTACTACTGCTACTGGTAATCGTGCTGAGACATTGTTGAAATCGGGTTCCTTCTATGGGACAATAGTCTCGAACACTAGGACACCCGTCGTCCTCTATGGGAATTTTTACCTCGAAGATGTCGTTGTCCTACGTTGGTACAACGAAGAGATTACTTCTTTCCTTTTCTATTTTATGCTATTTTTTTTTTTTTTTTACTTTAATCGTTAAAATTCTTACACACGTTAGGCAAAGTTACATACGATTATATCAAATACAACGTTTCTACAAGTTTCATCACACATTTTAAGTTTAGAATTATTTTACAAATTTTACACATATATTTGCATTATTGCATATTTTGTCTAATCGTTTAAAATTTATATTTTATTTAAATAATAATATAACACGAAACGTTACGTTGTATATTTTATTACAAATAGTAATTGAAAACATGTGTTAGAAATTAGTTCATGAATAGTAATAATAGTAATAATAATAAAATAGAATATATGAAAAGGTAGAGAAGAAGAAGGATCGTGTTGAAGAGAAATAGGGAAAATTTGAAAAACGTTGAGAAAACTTCCGGAAATCACAGCAGGATGATTGTTCAAAAGGTGGTCCATTGAAAATTGACCGAGCGATACAATGTAATTCGGTTCATGGTCATCGTATAACGTAGTAACGTGCTCTAATGCCCCCTTAACGAACCCCTTAATCCAATTTTGTGTAAGGTAACGAAATTATGTACCGGCTGACCGGAAGCCAGATTTTCAGGCACGCTTTCTCTCTTCTTCTTCTTCTTCTTCTTCTTCTTTATCATCTTCTTTTCCTCTTCTTTCACCTTCGTTATTCGTGTACCATTCGTTCATTCATCTGTTACTTGAATCTCAATGTGTATGAATAGGATTAGGTTCGTTTTCTTTTGCCTTTTCGAGAACACTCTTTTGATAAAATAGAAATAACACAAAATAATCTAATATAATAGTTGTATATTTTTTTTTTTTATTACAAATTTTTAATCATCAATTTGCGTATTATATCTTCCTTTAATATTAACACAAATTTAATATAAAAATATATATTATTAATACTAATGACGTATTTCAATCTCTATTCAAAGTATTTATGATATTGTATTAAAATATTTCATAAATAAAATATTTAAATATTTTTCTATTATTTATATTTATTATATATATATATATATATATATATATATATATATATATATATATATATATATATATATATATNCAATCTCTATTCAAAGTATTTATGATATTGTATTAAAATATTTCATAAATAAAATATTTAAATATTTTTCTATTATTTATATTTATTATATATATTATATAATATTATATTATATTTATTTATATTTATATATATTTTTATTTATATATTATAAATAAAAAGTATATTGTTCTGATACAATACAATATTAACTATATTTTACATATAATAGAAATTTTCTATTATAGAATATAATAGAAATTTTATATCTAATATAATAAAAATTTATAGAATGGATAATATAATAATATCTAATAGAATAGAAATTTAGAATTTTTTAATAAACAGAAATTTTGTATTATATGTATTCATTTCTACTATAATTTACATTATAATAGAAATGAAAATTTACTTAATATACAAAATAATATTTTAAAAATGTATTTATAAAAAAAAATTATAATACCGTAGAATTATATTAGTGAAGTGGGGGGGGGGAGATGAATGATTAGATTTATCAGACGATTAAATCTTACATAGACTATTTAATAGGAAGATTGTAAGTATATTGACGAGGTCGTTTCGTATTACGAAAAGGAAGAAGCAAAGAGGCCTACATCGAAGTAGACAAATCCTTAAAGCGAAGGAAGGGTGTGTGCTCTTATGTGGATCTGCTTAACAGTCATGGGGAATCGGCCATATGTACCCTTAGGATAGGACGGATAGGGGGATTATCATCGGGGAGATCCGTTATCTCGGTGGCACGCGTTTTCTATGTACAATCTCTTCCTTTCCTTTTCACACTTTCTATTTCTCTCACTTYCTCTTACTAACTGACTGACTCACTCACTCGCTCACTCACTTGGTCTCTCTTTCTCTGTCACTCTCGTTTTCTCTCATTCTCACTCCCTGACTCTTCAACAAGAGCAAGTAGAACTTTCCTCCTACATGGTCGGTACGTGATAATAGAGATGTCATCCTGTCGCTGCTTTGACAACCCCATAACACGCGCCGTCCACGCTGCCTCTATGAAACGCGCCAACCACGTTCCCCAGAGATCTTCGAAAATGTCACCTCGTCGCTATACGTTCCACGTTTTCGATGACTTTTGTTATCCGACGACAAATTTGCTTGAATATTCTCTCTCTTTCTCTCTCTCTCTCTCTATCTATCTATCTATCTATCTGTTTATCTATCTTTAGTATATAAAAAACAATGAACATTCATTAAAATGATGAATATTGTTGGACACATTCATATTAGATTTATTTTCTCTTTATAATTAATATTATATAAATAACAATGAATATTCGTCAAAATGACGAATATTGTTGGACACGTTTATGTTAGATTTGTTTTATTTATAATTAATACGATTTTCGTGACAATTATTTATAATGTATTGATTATGTATATTTAACTTTGAATATATCATATGTTATTTAATTTTAAATTTAAGATAAAAATATGAAATATATTCTGTTTGTATAAAATAAATTTAATTTTAAATTAAAAATTTTAAATACATTATTATAATAGAATATATTAAAAATATTATAATATAATAATAAATAATATATACTATAATATTATTATTAAAACAATTTTTTTTAATTGGAAGTTAAATGTAATTTTATATACTACATAAGTTTATATTTTATTATTAGCCCAACACCGTAAAACAACTTTATCAAGTATCAAAAAATACCATAATAATAATAATATATGAATATATGAATATATATTATTATTATTACAGAAATGTGACGTTAAACGTAAGATAAAATATAATAGGAAAATTCTTATTGAGTTATCATCAATGTCCATCATTATTAGAACAATTGTATCAATTGTCTTCTTTTACCTTTTATTTAGAAAAAAGCAAAAAAATGATTTAACATTATCTGTCAATTATTAGGTAAAATTTTGTCGTTATTAAGCTTATATCAATGTCTACGTTTTTTTTAAGGAATGCTTATATTCATTTTTCTTTCTTTTTTCACCCCTTTTATTTGAATTTTGTTAACACAACTCAATTCGTGTATCGAATAATTTTAAGTAAAAGTATCGTTTAAGTAAAAGATATCGAAATAAATTGTTCATTGGATTTGATTCGTTCTCGAGATAACGGACCGGATATTTGAAAAAGAAAAAAAAAAGATGTTTAGAGTCACGTGACTGTAAAGATTTTTTTTTGTGTTACTTTCTCTAATGTTAGAGCGTGGAAAGGTCCGTTTTTTCGAGTAGGATCATTTGTGAGAGTTAATGCGATCACATCGTGATGCGATAGAGGAGCACGCGTTGCCAAGTATTTAAGATCGTGGGATAAGAAAGTCACGTGCTGACAAAATCCACATGACATTTATTGAGTGAGAGAGAGAGAGAGAGAGAGAGAGAGAGAGATTGTAAGCCAATATATTGCATTTTAAAGAACTTTAAAAGCCTTCTTATCGGATCTATAGATCCAATGAATAGTCGTCACACGCTTATATTCTTCAACGATTTCATATATTTCCCATAACACGTATTATATAAAATAATAAATCAAAAACTTATATAAACTATTAAGTTGTTCCAAAAGTTTCTTTCTTTTTAATAATTCTACAGGCATAATATTTTTTATGTTGAATAATTTAAAATATAAAGTAAAATAACGTAAAATACAAATCAAAAAAATACATAATGCATACAATATTGTATCGATATTAATTTAATATATCGATTTATTATTATATTATTAAATTATTAATTATTATATTAAGAATTAATAATAATTCTTCTTTTATAATTCTATATACATATATATATATATATATATATTTAATTTTCGCCTCCAAGATAACAACATTATCATAGGATAAAAGTAATTATATAAATGAACACTAACCATAAGCAAAATAGAATTAACGGTTTAAAATATAATTGTTCAAAGTTCAACGGGGAATATGTACTAAACATGACGATATAGTATGATCGAGAATTCGTATAGCAAACCTCGTTATCGTATTATCTGAAACATGGTAGAGGGCACGTACTACTACGGGAATCTATATAGTATATATAGATATATACGTATGGGGAATTTGTGTTTGATGGGGGTTCGTTCGTTCAGTCGACCAACCGACCAACCCGATCGGCTCTATTATGCCAACCCGCACCATATCTCATCGTGTATCTCCGTCGTGCACGCTGTGCACGGTTCGAGGCCGATAACATTCACGTCGCGATAATTTTGTAATATCGTTTCGCCTATGTCGCCATTTGCCGTCGTCATTGCCGTTGGTAACCAGTATCCACCAGTATTATATACGTTGCATCCTTGTTATATACGTATAGGTATAATAATAATAACGTGTACGTACACGCATACAAGATGTCCCATTTTAATCGATCCACTTTAAATTATTTTTCAAATTGTTAAATGATAGACAAGAACAAATCTTTTTGTTCAACAAAAGTTGTATGATTTAATGGGGGAGAGGGAGAGCATGTTTTTTGAACATTTTACGTTACAATTTTTACAAAGTTTACATCTTATCATTAATTATTTTTTGCTTACATATATACGTTTGTATACTTATGTATATTTAACTTTGAATGTACCACATATATATTATTTAATTTTAAATTTAAAGCAAAAATATATATGTGAAATATATTCCGTTTGTATGGAATAAATTTAATTTTAAATTAAAAATTTTTAATAAATTATACTTATAACATTATTATAATATAATAATATATAATATATACTATTATAATATTATTATTAAAATAATTTTTTTTAATTGAAAGTTAAATGTAATTTTATATACTATATAAGTTTAAATTTTATTATTAGCTCACACTGTAAAACGACTTTGTCAAGTAACCAAAAAATACTATAATAATAATAATAATAATAATAATAATATAGTATCCATCTTATAGAAATGTGACGTTAAACGTAAGATACAAAAATAATTCAAAAATTCGTATTGAGTTATCATCGATGTCCATCATCGTTTGTCCATAAAATGTCAAATGATAAATAGGTAAAATGATCTGGAGAAAAAAGTAAAAAAAAAAAAAAAGAAAAAAAAAGGAATAAAAAAAAGAGGGAGTCATTTGTCGACGCCTATTTTCCATTGTCAGGTTCCTGAGAACGTTTGACTTCGTTTAGTGATTGCAGGGTGAATTTCTTCGGGAGTTTGCCTTATTGTCGCGGTAAAATGAGGAGGGAGGAACTGCGGCCGGCCAAGAGGGGTGCCAGTAGTTCAATTCCCCTTCCAGTTATCCCAGCCCTCTCCTTAAACTTCTTTACTTCCTTCCTTTGCTTGAGAAGATTTCAAATTACAGGCTCCGGGAGCGCGAAAGAACACCCCCCATGGGGTGGTTTACCATCGCGAAAAACTTCCACTGGGACGTCCCGCATCGTCCGCGATACTAAACTCAACCTTTTCTCTTTCATTCTTTCTCTTTTTTTTTTCCTTTTTATTTTTATTTTTATTTCTTTTATTTTCTTTCTTCTCGACATATCTTCCACATGGTTTGACGATATCGACGTAAGACCACCCGATCATGGGTACGATTCGACTTAATCATTAACTTTTTCTTTTCTTTTTTTTTAGATATATTCATAGATATCACGTGAATTTAAGATTATGATTGGTATGGTATTACCAAATAAATAAAGATTTTTATAATATATATATGAGATTTATTGTAAAATATAGCTAAGATAATTTAAGTAGTATGAAATAAAAAAATTATGTATTTTTAGTTGGACCAATTATAATATATCTATAATATAACTATAATATAACTATAATATAATATAATATAATTATAATATAACTATAATATAACTATATAATAAAATATAATATAATGATAATATAACTATACAATATAATATAAAATAATTTTAATATAACTATAAAATACAATATAATATAATATAATACATAAAAAATATATTAACTAAAATACACATATATGTATATTATTTTAAGGAATAAATATTAGTAATAAATATAAGCAATAAATAAAGTAATGTATAAAAAAAAACTATATTATAATAAAGTATATTATTTATAATTTGTCTAATCAAAATTATTATTTAGTATATATTACATATTATTATATATTTTATATTATTATATTATATATATTTTATAATAATTATAATATATTATATAATATATATATGTTATATAATAACATATAATATAATATTCATAATATAACACATTTGATATACTATATTCTAATTAAATAATAATCTACATCTTATCTATCTAAACCTAATATTATCATGACCTAAAGACATTAGATAATATATATATTATTATAAAACATATATAATGAACTGAGAATATATAACAAGTACACAGTATATAATCCCATATAATCCCCATATAATCTTAAAGCTCAAAGGACGAATCTCCCTCAATAAAATCTTTCTTGCAAAGTGTAAAAGGGATATATGTTAGTGATCATAGTCTCGGTATATATGTATAATACTTAAGAGCAATACAGAAATAACATCAACGTTACGTTTGTGCTAGCGAAAGGAAGTTAACTCCTACGCATATAAAGCTACGCGGCTCCTTTTTCTCCCGATGGAAAGGGGTCGAGAGAGGGTAGTCACCCTTAGAATATATCCCCTCTTCCCTTCTCTCTCTCTTTCTTTCTTTAAGTAACGTGTGTATGGTCATCGTTATAAGGGGTGTTCTTGAAAGAAGAAACTTTCCTTTCTTCAAGTATGTATTACGTTTATGTTACTTCATGTGCTAAATAAAGATAAGACTGTTGTATTATTAACCACCATGATCATCATCATGATCATCATCATCATCATCATCATCATTCTAGTTATTCTTACTTATATATTTTTTTTTTATTTTCTCTTTAAAACAAAGTGTCTCGACGACGATGATGAAGATGATGATGACGATGATTATGATGACAGAAATGATGATGTCGTCGAGGACGAGGACGAAGGCCAACCAAGTGAAAATTGCAACAGGAAGAAGAAAAGGATGAAGAGAAAAAGAGAAGAAAGGAGAAGGAGGGCGAATGAGCACGCGTGTCCCTTTGACGAGAATGATTCTCGCCTGCTCGGGGTTGACCCTTTGATCGTGCCGACGCAAAACCTTCTTCGACAGTACCTCTCTATCCATATTTCTCTTCTCTAACGAGCAAAAATACTACTTCTAACACACCAACTTTCAACTTTCAATACGAATTTTATTTATCTCGAGTTTTTCTTTTTTTTTTGTTTCTACATATTATTGCTCATTTGCTTGTACTTTTTATCTTCAATTACTTCTTCTTCTTAATTTTTATAAAATAGGATAAAATTGATTAAAATTATCATCTATGATATTAAATAATTTTAATCGCAATATTATTCAACATTTTGTACAAAAACTAATATATATATTTTATTAATAATATATATATATATATTATTATTTAAACAAATTCTCACCAAATATGAGTTCTTAATTTTAATATAAAAATCCTCCGCATCGCAGTTTTTTATTTTTTTCTCAGTCCAATAGAATAAAATTCATACCTCATCATTAATTGATTGTACAGAAAAATGTTCTGGAAGAATTTTGTAGGAAATTTAATGCTCTACAAAAAGGTATGTTATATTTTTTCCGTAAACCTCATCATTTGAATGATATTGAAGATTTAAATTTGATGATTTTTAGACAAAATTCATTTTTGTTTATGAATTTTATAACTAGACAATAAATGACTATTATAAGATGCGCAATACAAATTTTTGTAGGAAATTAACTGCTCTATAAAAATGGTGTCTTATGTTTTGGCGATTAAATTAAGCGTTCAAAAGATATTCAGAGACAAAAATCAGTACACATGAAAGTTTGATGATGATGTATATAATATATTACAATAATAATGTAACAAAAATTAAATAATAATAATAAGTACAATATTAATAAAATATATAAATATATATAAAATATAATAAATAAATTATATTATAAAATAATTAAATTATAAAATAATATTATATATATATATATATATATATATATATATATATATATATATATATATATATAT
>NW_015148976.1:1662318-1713873 GCF_001465965.1 Polistes dominula
ATATATACTATATATAATAATAATATAATATTATATATACAATATTATAAAATATTATTATATATATATATATTTATATTATATTATAATATCCTATTTTATTATTCATTTCTATAATAACGATTCCACAAAAAACAAAAAACATATAAACATAAAATACATGCACTCATGAATCTATTCCATCAACAAAACTTTGATAATAGATCCGCGATGACATTTTCCATCGCATCGACTTTCTCAACAATAACAACAACATCCACACAACAGATACAACAAGTACGATAAAAGTAGTGGTAAAAAAAACAAATAAAATAGTAAAAAAAAACACAGAAACAAGGTTGGGTGTACACCTTTCTAGCAGCATACGTGTTGTGTCAAGAAAGGCGTTTTTAATGCGTGTTACCCGGGCAAACCGCAATCCGCTTTTGCGGCTAGAAACGTTGCTGCTATCCGCAGTTGACCACCACCGTTATCGTTGGTGGTGGTGGTGGTGGTGGTAACAACACCATCAGCTTTTCCCATACACCATCATCCTTTCCTACCTTGCTAACAACGCTCGGCAGTTTCCGGTAACGCGCTTTACTCCCGCAAACCAGTACTCACGTACTCACGCACGCACTTAAACACTCACGTAAGCACTCACGTACGTACATACGCACGCACGTACGCACGCCTGATTTCGAAATTGCAAAACATTTTCACGCTCTCGTGATTTCGACGCCACCGTGGGTACCCCCCTACCTCCCTTCTCACCGGGCTCACCTACCACCACCCACGTTCCACTCTCTACCTCGCCCACAAATTTTTTTTTTACTCCCTTTTTTCGTTCTCTCTCTCTCTCTCTCTCATTCTCATTCTCTCTTTTTTTTCTCTGCTTGTCTCTCTGTTCCTATTTTTCTCTTTTGATGGTAGCAAAACCACCGTGGCATACGCGTTGTGTTTTCAAAGGCTTTTACAGAGAAAGAACGGACGCGTTCGTCCCGGTGCCGATAAGCTCGTCCACGCGTGCCACCGCTTATTAGCTAATTCGAACAAAAATATGTGTGTCGGCTTTTTGAATCAAACGAAATTTTTCTATTCGTACGTTTATGACGTACCTTCGACGATGGTTGTTACGTTGGTTATTTGGATTTGTTTTTTTTTCTTTCTTTCTTTTTTTGTCATTGCATCAGGGTGAGGTATGTGTAACGCAAAAAAAATACTCGTGGCTATCGATGAAAATGACTTTTTTTTTTTTCGTTCATGTTACCAATATACGATTTTATTTTGATAGGTTGTTACTCGAATAAATACATTTATTTTTTTTTTTTTCGTCGATTTAATTTGATATCATCGATATTATTGTTCCGACAAATGTATTATTATTTATTGACGATCGTGAAAGAAATTATTTTTAAAAATTTGTCATATTAAAAGGGGCTGAAGGGGGCTTGGTAATTGTAATGTCAATATGGTTTGATAGATTTTAAATTAATAATTATGTAATATCGTTTGAGTATTATTTGAAGATAAATAAAAAAAAAACAACTTGCAAATTTATCGTATTATAATATTATATTAGTATTATATTAATTATAATATATTATTATTATTATTATTAGTACTGTAATGTATTATATACATTACATTATATATATTATTATTATTATTATATATTATTATTATATTAGTATTATATTAATTATAATATATTATAATTATTTGTTATATATTATATATATATATGTATATATATATAAATTAGCATATATATAAATATTGATATAATTCAATATTAATAGTATATATGTAATAAATATAAATTTATATATATAATTATATACATAATATATATTAGGTCGTGTCATAAGTAACTTCCGATGCAGCGGCTATGTAGAATCTATTTTTCGTATTTACCTACTGTAAGTCACCGAAACAAACGGATTTTCAATATCACTATATAGATGAGGATTCAGTTAGTCTTCTGTCAAATTTTTTATGTAGTCAATGTTACATTTAACCGTTTTTCTTAACCTCTGAAATGGATGGTAAAAAATGCATATTCGATATGTAATGCTTTAGGAATTGAAACAAGGCAATAGCATTAAGGTGGTAACTGAAAAAATATGCAGCGTATACAATGCAGGACTGATAACTAATAGGGCAGTCAGAAATTGGTTTCTAAAATTTCGTTCTGGAGATACGATCTTAAAAGATGAACCGAGTGCAGAACGTATTTTCGACTTTGACGAACCTTTTAAAGGTAATATTGGAGCAAAATCCAATAGATATGTTCAACAATTGCAAAGAGTGCAAAAAAAAAACTCCATAAAAGGTGTCTTGTACTTATCAGTCGCAGAAACACCATTCTTTGTCTCATAAAAAACGGAAATTATTTATGACTTCACCAAATATAATAAAAATTATATATACAATATATATGCATATAATATTATTATATATATATATTATATATTTATATTATATATAAAGGTGTCATTTATTTTAAGTTTAAAAGTACTTTTTTTTTAAATAAAGTTTGCACGATATTATTGAATTGATTATAGTCTTTTACGAGACCAATCAATATTGATATATATATATATATGCTATATTAGATTAATTATTTTATTTAGTATATTTGAAAAATAAAGTTTAAATATATATATCGATGGTAAATGGTTTTAGTCTCACAGAGCTATCTATCGAAACAAGCTCGTACTCATCGATTATATACGTTTCTCTATTTGGAAATTTCGACGTCGGCCGATCAAAGCAATCGTTTAGCAATGCGGTTGTCATTGGCACGCTTCCTACGTAAAGGCTAGAAACGATCGGTTGTTCTCGCTTATCGTATTTCCCCCTTTCACCCCCACGATACCGAAATTTATCGCATGCGATCTGTTCGAACGGAAAACAAAACGAATCGGGAAACGAAACGAAACAAAACAAAATGGAAAAAACAAAATGAAAATCCAAAACGCAACGAACGAAATGAACGAAACTAAACGAAACGAACGAGAAAGGAAACAAAACGAAACAAAACGAAAGGAAAGTAGCCAGGGTATAGCCTGAGGGTCTTAAAAAAAAAAAATACGAAAAATATAAAAAAAAAAAAAGGAAAAAACAAGCAACCAAACCAAAAAAAGACAAAGAAAAAATTATATCCGGTCAATGATATTTTTTTTTGTCCGTAGCCTTTTGAGGAAAAATTCAAAACAAATCGTTCGGCCATTCGGTTATTCGTTAGTTAGTTCGAAAATGAAAGAAAGATCGGAGTCGAGTTGAATCGAGTTGAGTTGAGTCAAATGCCAACGAACGAGAGATGTTTGCCGACAATCGAGAGATCATTTTTCGAAATCACTGATTCGATCAATCTAGCATAAACGTTGACGTCCCGTAGAGAAAGAGAAAAAGTAAAAGAGAGTCCTTCAAAAACAATTTTACACGTGCCAAAGGATCGAACTTTGTAGAAAAAAAATAATGTATACTCTACTTGAATAAAATTATTCGTCCGATCGCATTTTAATTAATAAACGTTTGTACAAATTATCACAAATTATTCTTACTTTAAAAAGGAATAAAAAGGAAACAATTAAATTTTACGTAGAAATACGAAAAAAATTGGGACAATCGTTGTAATCTTGTAAAAAAAAAATTCTTTTACGTTTTAAAGTGTATCCGACGATTTAAAAAAAAAAAAAAAGAAAATACTTAACTTCGACGATTAATAATCAATTAATTGAATAAATACGATAAAATTGATAATCCGTTAAGAATATGGGGCAGGTATAATCGTTTAACGTTGAATATTAGAAAGAAATAAAAAAAAGGAAAGAAAGATGAGGAAAAAAAGGAAAGAAATAAAGAAATAAGGAAAAAAAAAGTAGAAAAGAAAAAGATTGGTGAACAGCATTTGGCATATATATATATAGTATATCCGTGGTCGTTTCGTCGTGTCGGTTAACACAGCGGGGGTACCGCGGACGCCTCGACGGACACATTGAGGGCGCCCGTTCGACTTGATAATCGCTTGCCATTCATACACTTTTCATTGGATTGCGATTGAGCATTAAGAAACCAGAAAGCCGGGGGCTACGGAACTGCCAATCCACACGGGTTTCGGAGCACGGGGCGCGAGTACGCGCGTATTAGCATTTGGAGGCATCATCTCGAGTGTAAACACTGCATGGGCACCGTGGATTTAGTCACAGTCTAGCGCAACGGGACGTCCCCGATATTATCGTCTTTCTCTCTCTTTCTCTCCCTTTACCTTCGACGTCTTCCATTTAGCGAACCTGCGCTACCATGACACACGAGTCACCATTAACGAGTTTCTCTCTGCTCTGCTCTGCTTTGCTCCAGATGTCCTAACGGAGATTGACCTCTTTTTTTTATTTTCTTCCTTTCTTCCTTTCTCTAGTTTCCTTTACCAGATTATTGCATTAAGTTGTTCGGAAAGTTCCTGCCACTTTTTTTTTTCTTTATACAGTATATAGATGTGTGTATGTATAATGAAATTAAAATTGTATTAACAAGTATTACATGTACCATTGAAAATAGAACAGTTTTTTTTTTATCAAGATGTATTTAAATGGGTTGTGTCTATAAGAGTAACGTGTATTACATTTTAATAAAATACCATACTCAATATTGGGTAGAAAAATAGTATTGGGTTGTCCGGAAAGTTAATGCCGATTTTCAATAGGTGGCATAAAGGTTTTTTACTGAAAAACCTGACAAGTTTTAGAGGGAGAAAATTTGTAAGTTACCCTTTAAGATGAAGGAAGGTTGTAGAACTGAGTGGCACTCATGTATAATGTAATAAATATATATCAAAAAATAAAACTTAAATGCTGCGTTTGAATCTTCCGTTAAAATCGTCAGGAGCTTTCAGGACAACCAAATATATCAAATGTAACAACATTTAATAATTATTGTATTATTATTATTATAAATACGAAAGAAGGAACTATATTACAACAGTGGTTGTTGTTTGTTTTGCATAACTGCAACATGCACTTCAATCATTTTTATTAAAATATTATTTTACCAAAAACACCCATTCGTTCATATTTGTTACAATCTACAATATTTCATTCTGAATTCGTATTTTATTTTACTTTATCAACATTATACCATCTTATTTATATCGTCAATCAATTCTTCATAATAATTAGTAAAAATTTTTTAACTCGTAATTAAAGTAATAACAATTTGTTGATCTTTAAGTAAATTACGAATAAGGATAGTTAGAGATAGAAAAGTGATTTTGTCGTTGGTTCTTTAACCGCAGGATTTCACAGCTAAAGCTGACGAACCGGCGGCAAACGTTCGTGATCCCTTCTATCCGATCCAGGAGAAGCCGCGAGGCGTTAAATCCGTCGGGAAAGGTTCGTAACGGAGGCTGCATTCGAGTTAAGTCGGTCAGCTTGAACCAGACCAAGTGAGAAAGGATCACAATACCACTGTTGTTCGTGATCTCTTTCTATCTTTCTCTTTTCTTATGTATACCTTGTACATCCTTTCTATCTATGTATATACACACAAGAATACATTCCTTTTCCTTTTTTTTTTCTTTCATTTAAAATTAGTTGCGCGAATAATCCACGTTAGTTAATCTTTTTTTACGATTCGTCCAACAATAAAAGGAAGAGGAAAAAAGGACTCTTAGATTCTTCTTATGAATAAACCTTTTTTTTTCGGATTGGAAAGCAACCACAATAAGACATTTATATGTTCACTATGGTTAAATGTAAAATATTTGTCAAAATATCTTCAAATCACGCATCAAAGATATTCTATATATGAAATGTTTTTTGTTTTTTTCCAATTTTATCATATTTTGTTCACAAATTATTTATTTATTTATCAATGAGATATTTTTACGTTGATTTATTTTCTTTTTTTAAGGAGATCGTTTTATTAATTACTATCACGTTTTTTGATCATTATTTGTCTTCGATTATTTCTTGGGATTACTTTTAACGATAGAATACATTATAAAAATACCCTTGGAATTAAAACAGATTATTATTAAATCAATGGATGATTATTATCGTATTTTTGCATACAATAATTGCTATAGTAGGCTACGTGAAATGGGGGTTCAAATGATTCGGAAAATTTTATTTATAATATTCAAGAGAAAGTCGATGGGCACAATATGATTTTAATTTATAATTAATTGAATAAATGAGTCTCGAATATTTTCATATAATGAGTAATAAAATGAGTGCATGATTTTTAGGTATGTTTTATTAACATTTATTATCCAAGTTTAAACCATTTACTTGACTTATGAATTATCGTATGTTATTATGTTCTTATCAGTATTATTTTAAAACAGTATGGCTATTGAGTGATTATTGAGTATAGAATTTTTAAAGGAACACTATATATAATTTTAATTATATTTACATTTATTTATTAATTTCAAAAGAGAACAATATATATATTGAGAAATAAAATATTACAAAATTTATATTTATACAATATTATATAATTTATTTTACTTTTATTTTTTATTTTTTATTTGTTTTATTAAATAATTATAAATATATACTATAAGACATTAAAAATAATTATTATGCTAATAAACATTATTTTACTCTATTCTTTCTCTCTTTCTATCATCACTGTTCTCCCTCCGTTATACTTTCAAGGTAAACTCAACAAAGTTCGATGGTCTGCACAGAATTGAATTTCCCAAGTCCATCGAGGGGCAACTTTGACCTTTCTCGATCGATAAACTATCTGATTATAGTTTTAGTTAATGCTTAGATAAATTAATAAATTATCAAGAAAATATAAAACACTTATTTTAATCTATTTAAACAAATACCACATTCATAATTCATACGATTTAAAATATTTATATTTAGATTTTTCAATCATTTTTACTTTAAAATTAATCTCTTTTATTTCTCTTTATTAACTTTACTCTTCTTTCGTGAAAATCATGAGCGTGAATTTCAATAAAGTTTCAAATTACTAACTTGTCTTTCTTTAACCGTAGGTGTCCTGCCAAAGTTTATTCCGAGATCACGCCTACGAATTGCCCTTAAGTTATCGTAGTGACGTGCAACTTTATACTTACGATTATTCTACCACTCCTCTTTTATTTTTATCTTAAGATACTTCTTTATATTATATTATATTGATAAACGATATAAGAAAATTAATTATTATTATATTTTATGCATTATTTTAAGCTTTATTTTTGTTCTTTCTTATTTTCATCAGAAGTTTCTCATTATTTAATAAAGTTACTCGAATATTATATCACAATTTAACAAACTAATATATATATTATTACTACTATACTATATTACTATACTATATACTTACTATACTACTATAATAATACTAATACTATACTACTATACTTATACTATACTATACTATACTAATATATATATTACTATTATTATTTACATTATTAGTATTTATAGTATAATATTTATAGTATTATATATACAATATTTATTTATATACTTAATAATTTTTATTAACAAATTTATATATTTATAATTTATATATATACTATAGTGTATATACATATTTAACAAACTAACATATAATATATATATATTGTGGATAAATAAAATTGATCTACGCGACTAAAAAGAAATAGAAAAAAGGTAATAAAAAAAAGAATATAAAAAAGAAATAAATATTGTGATATGGATGAAAAGTTGTCTCGGTATCAAAGAACGTGAAAATATTCTTTCTTCGAGTTTTCTCACCGTCGAAAGCCATCTTTCGTTCGAGTAAGTATCGTTTCACTTACGTACACATATATGATGTATAAAATATATATATATATATATATATATATATGAATACATAGAAACACATTCTTTCTTTCTCTTTCTCCCTTTAGTCGAGAGACGAGACACCCCGGCCAGAAAAACCGCGAAAAAAGGCGTGAAGCATGAGGCACAAAAAAACGAGAAAAATAAAGAAAAGGAAAAAAGAAAAGATAGCGAGAGACAGAAAGAAAGAAAGAGAGAAAAGTTGCAGAGTGATAGAGAGAGAGAAGAGGGGGTGGGGTGTGGGGATGGGTAGAAAAGAGAGTAGCGCGACGTATAATCGCGTCAGGTCAGCGAGGCGTCAATGGCTGGGCTTATCACTTACACACGTTTAAAATACGAAGAAACCTATGTATAATATCCATACACACGTACACACATATACACACACATATATGTAGATACATACATGTAGAGACGTATATTATACTTGAGTGTATGAAAGCGTGTGCAGTGTTGGTAGCAGTTTGTCGGTGGGTGGATCTCGGCGTCCGTAGGAAAAGGAACCAAAGTGGTGGTGGGTTGCGGTGAGGAGGGGGAGGCTCGACCGACGGGACACGGAAGGGTGCTTTTATCATAGTAGAAAGAGAGAGAGAGAGAGGGCTACGTAGCCCCTTTTAGTGGCCACCGACACATCATTCTATCTCACTCACTCACTCACTCTAGTTTTCCTCTTTTCTCTTTATACACTATATATATATATGTGTAAATATATGTATATATATATTTTTCTTTCTCTCTTTCTCTCTTTCTCACTTACTCTTTCGGATTTCTACCCCTACGCCTGCCTCTCTGCCTGCCCGTTCATCCGTTTGCCGGTTCAAGGTGGCTGCGTTCATTAACGGAGAGGTTGCCGGCTGCTCCAGAGGAACCCCCTACTACTACTACTACTACTACTAATACTAATACTACTATTACTAACCTTCGTCCAGTATCAAGCAGGGTAGTTTAAATAATGATTTTGGTAAGCAATATCTTATGAAAATTCAAATCCAATAGAAATTTCAATAATTATTCGTTGAAAAATTGTCTGAAATAAATAACAATAACTTTTTTTTTATTCTTTTTCCTTCAGTAGTAGATTAATTTTACAATACGCAATTGAATAATCCTCTCTTGATTGTAAGATAATTGCACCTGTAAGTTATAAGGAGTCAGAACGATTACCAAGGGATTATTGCAGAATGATAGATAGAATTGGACGAGCCACGTGCGTGTAAGTAACGACACGTTCAAAAAGAAAAAGAAAAAGGTAAAAAAAATAGAAAGAGAGCGAGAGTGAGTAGGGTGTCTCTCTTCTCGAAGCTTTTTCTTTCTAATTGGGACGAACTAGAGGATGCTGGGGACAAAATTGCGAGGATTAACCGTTGGGTCCGTGAACACGTGCACTTTAAACGCCCACTAATTGCTCCAACGAGCTGCCCAATGTCCTTCATTGCTAACGCTATGTCGTCCTTTTACACGCTTTAGTTTTTAGTATCGTGTCCTTTATATTAGGTAGAAGAATTTTTTTTTCGTAATATTATATATTTTATCTGTATTTTTTCTGTTAAAAATAAGACGAGAAAATGTCGGAGATCTGTTTGAAGAATCTTGCAAGAGAAAAAAAGACACGAAGAAAACCCGTAAGATAAATTGCATCAACTGAGGGTGGGGGGAGGGTTGATATAATATCACGCGAGACTTTTTTCTATGGTTAACGTAAGAGTGGCATTTAAAAGGAAAAATAAATAAAGAATGTGCGATACGATGAATTTATCTTTTCGAAACCAAAAACAGCGAGTAGTTGCAAAAAGAATGTGACACGTGATGATAACAAATTTTTTAATTTAATAAATTTTAAAGATCTGTAAAGGGATCTGATTTATATAATAGACAAACAAGATTAATTCATCTTCAGGAATTAAATAGATAAAGATAGAAAATGATAGAACAAAACTTTTCAACCCTCTTTCCACGTTTTGAATCTTACATTACACTTAACTATATCTACACTGTATAAATCAAAGTCGTACTTTCTATTCATCCTACGTTCAAATCAACTTGTTAAACAAAATACATATATATCTATTAGAAATAATTTAATAGAATAAATAATCATACTTATGATCTAATCATACTTATCTTTGTATATAAAAATTCAGTGTCATGTTTTTGGTTTTCAATAAACTTCGAAATTACTGAACTAATAATACATTTTTATTTTTTTTATTTTGTGTGATTTTTTCCAACTAAGAATATAGAATAATTTTTATCGCGATTATTTTTTATTTTTTATTGCTAATTTAAGGATTTATTATTTAGAGGTTATGTAGGTCTAGGTTTTGTAGGTTTCAAACAGATGGCGTTGTATTACAATGCAATTATTTGGATATATTCACGTCATAAGTTTTTTTCAGATTTACATATGAAATAACAAACCTTACTTTTTATATTTGTTTTTCGTGTATTATTAATGTAAATTCGTATGAACACAAAATAAAAGAAAAAGAAAGTGAGAGAGAGAGAGAGAGAAAGAGAGAGAGAAAGAGAGTGAGAGAGAAAATGGTCTGGTAAGGGTAGACGGATGCCTTGAACGGATAAGCAGATATTAACCAAGTCGATGATAGGTATAAGGGCGTGATAGAAAGAGAGAGAGAGAGAGNGAGAGAGAGAGAGAGAGAGAGAGAGAGAGAGAGAGAGAGAGAGAGAGATAGAAATGGAAGTAACGCGTAGCAACCAGAAGGGGTTTGCTCGCGGCTTTCCTTTCCTTTCCTCTCCTCTCTTCTCCTCTCCTCTCTTAGAATCTCTCTTCGTAAGTTCTCTCTTCTCTAGTGTCGAGTCCTAACGTTTGGTAAGGTGCACCTCCTTAGCTGCCGTTCACACCGTCGGAAACGAGGAAGCCGGCTTCTCTTATCTCGAGTCTGCAAGACTGCCTCCGGTAATACCGTTCGTCGACTCTCTGGAACCCCCTTACGAGCGTGAACCCCGTGAAATATCGTTAAACGGTTGCCACCAAAACTCCTTCTCTCTTTCCTTCCTATTCTCTTTTCTCTTTCTTCTTCTTCTACTTCTACTTCTTCTTCTTCTTCTTCTTTCTTTAGATATATGTTTTATCCTTTCAACTTCTTACCCCTTTTCAAAATTCTCTTAGTAGATTCTTATTTATTATTATACTATTTCAAGTATTTTATTATCATCGATATGAATTCATTTGAATTAGATTTTCCATTTTTTTTATAACATAATTTTTTCATTTTCTTCGTTTTTCTTCCGACAGATTTATAAATTAATAATATTGTGAGAAATATAATTAAGTATTAAGAATCTTATTTATTTAAAATAAAATATTTACATTCAAATGAAATGAAATTATAAACGAGAACAAGATTATATAATTTATATAATATAATATATTATATAAAATATTATAATTATTATATATATATATATATTATATTTTTATAATATATTAGATAATACATTATAAATATTTATATATTACATAAATAATCGTATATATTATTATACAAAAATAGTCAAAAGGGATGGGATATAATCCTTTAAATATTATATATATCTAATTTATATAATATAATATATTATATTTTAATTATATATAATATATTATATATATAATCGTATATATTATTTTACCAACAAAATTAATAAATTAATAATTGTATGAGAAATATAATTCGTATTTTAAAAATCTTATTTATTTAGAATAATATATTTACATTAAAATGAAATGAGATTATAAACGAAAACAAGATTATATTATATACATAAATAATCGTATATATTATTATTACATAAATAGGGAGAAGGGATGGAATATAATCCTTTAAATATTAATGACAAAATGAATATATTATTTTAGTTTAGCTAAGATATAACGTAAGAAGAATAATCACGATAATTTCCTAACGTGTAGCAAGTTCAAGTAGATATTCTGTAAATGTGTGAGATAGTGGATGGGAAGGGGTTGGCCCGTTACCTAGGATCTAAATTTAGGCTGAAGGGAGAGGAATCTTTGCTTGTAGAAGATGGGGGATAGAAGAAGAAGAAGAAGAAGAATAAGAAGAACAGAGAAAGAGCGAAGAGAAGAGAAAGAGAAAGAGAGAAAGAGAACGAGGAGGTTGACAACGAGGAAACGAAGGAGCTCGCTTCATTATACGCGACGCTCGCACGCTTCGTTTATCCCCGGAAGTCGTGCTTTAGGAAGGGTGTTTCTCCCTTTCTCTCTCTCTCTCTCTCTCTCTTTCTGAATGAGTAAGTGTGAATACCCTCGCAGGACATTATGAGAAAGAGAATGAGAAAGATAGGAAAGGAAGAAAATACGAAGAACAAGGAAGATGAGTAAATGAGAGAGTTAAAGAGAAAGAGAAGGAAAGAGAGAGGGAGAGAATGAGAAGGGTGACTTGAATTAATACAATCACGGGGGTGGCCCACCATCACCACCACTACCACCACTCGCAGCTTGCTTGCGTGGGTGAGGGGGTGAAAAGCAGCGCGAGAGATAACCACCCCTTTGCTTGTCATCGAAATTATACGCTGCCGACACTCGACCTCGTTTACGATTCCTCTCTCTTTCTCTCTCTCTCTCTCTCTCTCTGTTCTCTTCTTCCCTTTCTCTTCTCTTCTCTACTCTGCTCTACTCTTCCCTCTTTCCATCTCTTCGCAAAGTTCTACGTACGGCAAGATGCCAGATGAGTTTCGAAAGCAGGATTGGAAGCGCGGGGTAAATATGGCGGTACGTAACGAACTGTTGCCCGTTTCTGTTCTCGAAAGGGAGAGGAGTAAATTTTCGGTGTGGATAAGCGAGGAGTAACGCGATTAGGGAAGTAAAGATTTGCTTTTCTCGAAAACAACACTGTTTCCTCTATCCCATTCTCGTTTAAATATTATTATTTACATTTTAAACTAAATACATTACGTCGGATTGTTTCTACGATCAATATTTTAAACATTCATTTATACGATAAAACATTTATCATATTTAACAATAAGAAAATTCATTATTTTCATTAGTCCCGAAAAATAATATCTATGTATTTATTTTTGTAATATTTTATTTCCTTTTTTTACTTTTTGATCGAATTTGAAATGAATCTCAAACGTTTAGATATTAAACGTTTATTAGATTTAATAAAAAATACGTGTATTGAATTTAATAACAAAAATTCAAGTTTAATAAAAACAATTAAAAACGTTTATTAGTTTTAATAAAAAAAAATCGAATTTAATAAAAAAAAATTAAATACTTGTATATTACATTTAATAAAAAAAAAAATCGGGGACCAAAAAGTAATCAAAATTGTGCTTTTCTAGCAAAAAACGCTTATTTATTTAAAATAAATGAAATTTTAAATGCTAATCAACAACAAATATTTTCATCATTTTTTAACACTTTTTGCCTTACGTAAAGGCAATTGTTCAATTCCCTTTTAGAAAGTTCTTCGATTTTTTATTGATACAAACTAAATGTGAGTGTACTTATCGAAGAAATTTTGATTACTTTTCTGTACTCCTAATACATAAATACTGATAAAACGATTATTAAGCTTAATTACATATAAACGTTAATCGAAAATATAATTAGATTTATTTAAAATTATCTTTTTTTTTTTAATTTAATCCAATAAATAATGGATATCGTTAAATAAGATTAATAAAATATATTCTAACAAGGATTCATTTCTGTCTCGACAAGACATTCTCTCCAAATCAATTTCTAAATTCATATTATATTCTATTTGTTATACATATTATATATTTTCTTTTTTTTATCGATTCGAATCGACCTGCACAACGTACCTATTACTTGGGAAAAAAATATAAAAAGAAAATTCCAAAACAAAAAGGAAAAAAAAAAGAAAATTCGGAAATTGCGGTCCGACCGATAGAACGGGTACGGTGATAGGAATGGGTGGTTTAAAAAAAAGGGCAAGTGGGTGGTAGGAGAAAGAAAAGGAGGAGGTGAGGTATTAGAGGAAAAAGCAAAAGCTCTCGAGGGAAAACGGCGTTACGTACGGAAACGAAGACGTGGAATGGGCAAAGCGTGGAACCGGGTTACGGGGTTTTTTAATAAAATCAGACGATCGGCGAGGCGTGTCAAATGGAAATATGCACGTTCGGTCGAGGGATTTTGTAACGGCTGAAAGAGAAACGACTACGACGAACTACGAAGAGGAGATTGAGGAGGAGGAGGAAGGGAGGGGCTGGGGAAGAAGAGGAGGTAAAGGAGAGGAGGCCTTCCCGTTTGTAAAACGGAGGGCGCGACTCGATAACGATGGAATTCATCCGTCCAAAGAGTGAGTGAGTGAATAAGTGAGAGAGAAGGAAAGACGATTTCGCACACAGTGGATGATGAGAAAAATTTTTTCCTTTATTCTTTCCACTCGCCTGAACCTGTATCGTAATCAAGGAAGCACGGGAGGTGGATTAGCGATTCGATATCTCGCTCGCTTCGAGATTTTTTTCCAGACGAGACGGCGGGCCGACCACGTCTCCGAGAAATATATATATGTATATATATATATATTTTTGTAACCCCCTCCACGGAGTTAGATTCTCACGACGTGCTCTTTTTCTTAATAAATAAATAAATGAAAATGAGAAAGAACAAAAAAATCAAATTAAAAATGATAACATTGAGGTGAACCAAAAAGTTCGTGAGTTTATTGTGTTTTTGTTACGGATAGTTCAATATTAATTAAAAACGTAATGAACTTTTGATACATCTTTATATAATGATGGTATTGGTGAGAAGAATTTTAATGTAATTCGTTGTATTTGATAAAAGAATAATTTGCGAGAAGAAAAATTGATATAAAAAAATAAAAAGGATAGAAATGATCTTTAATGAATGAATCGTAAGGATAAAGTATATTGAAAAAAAAAGGAAAAAAATTAAGAAATATGAAATGAATTTATTAATACAATTAATAAATCGAGAAGAGAAGAATACGCACAACCCTCCCCAACAAATCTCCTCTTTCTCTCCCCCATCAAATCCGTTTTCATAAGAAAATAAAGAACAAAGATATCTAAACGTTTGAAAATTCGTAAAAGAAAAATGTGAAAGAGAGATGATCGCTTAGGTCGTTTCGCGGCTAAGTTTAGTTGATGGCGTGCACTCGAGGTCATTCTTTTTCCTGACGGTCGACGAAGGGGTACATGTGCGATTCCCTTCTACTATACGCGTCGTCCTTTGGCAAAGTGTGTCACGGTGAAACCGTGCGTAGTACAGGTTGTAGTCGATAAAGGTGACAAATGCGAAGTTATACATTGGACGTTCCGTTCGTGCCCGGAGACGGTGTCGAACGTTACACCGTACACTTATGGCCTGCCATTCGTTTTACGAGGCTTCTTATCGGTCCCCTGCCAGACCATAAACGCATCTCCCTTCTTCTATACGAACTAAACTGGTATCTTGCGACGTGTTTTCCTATCGTTTTACTTCACTCCCCTTCCCCCTCCCCCTCCATTGTAACTCTTGTTTCTTAACTCTTTTTTTTTTTTATTTATTTTCAATTTTTTTTTTTCTATCGAGTACTTCGAGATATTCCTATATATATGTATTTGTGTTTTTGCATGCATGGTTATAGAAAAAATAAAAATATTTTATTCTATTTTTTTTTTTTTAATTTATTATATTATGTATATAAATAATATATTGATAATATTTTTTTATTTTTTTAAAAATATATTTATATATATATATTTTTTTTTAGTTTTATTTTATTATATTATGATGAGCGTGTGCATGCGTGTGAATAAAATTGAATAATTACTTTATTGCATGGACAAATATTTGAAAGAGACAAAAATAAATATTGTGAGTGATGTAAGTAATATTTGAATAATTAAATGCATGATTAAAATATGAAAGTTGAAGTTACGAATGTTTGATGCAATTGATATAATATATATTATTCAAAATGTTATTGCATTACATTGTGTTTAAATAATTAGATATATTTTATTTACTAATATTAAATATAGAAAATCATTCAATTTGTATAAATAAATTATCAATCAAATAAGGAGATCCTAAAATAAATAAAAAAAGGATATTAGCGTAGACCGCAATTAGTATATCCTGAATAAGGTATGGTAACGGTTAATTTAACTTGATACAACATGGTATACCATTAATTCGTGCAACAGGCAATTCACATTAACGTCGTATTCTTGGCTTCTTCGTTTATCTTTGGCAATATATTCATACGTGAATCCAATCGAGTTTTCTTATCATTTTTTCCCTCCCTCTCTCATTTACTTTATTCAACATACAAACAAATAAAAAAAGAAAAAAGAAGAACAAAACGATAGAGAGAGAGAGAGAGAGAGAGAGAGAGAGAGCTAGAGCAGTCTGCCGTCTTGTTCAAAAAAGAAAAAAAAGGGAGGAAAAAAAGGGAGAGAGAGAGAGAGAGAGAGAAAGATAACGTGTAGTCTGTCGTCTTGTATATCTACCCTCGTACGGGTAGAAATTTTGCTACGGGGGTGATCTTGTGCGGGGGATGGCCAGCCCCGTCTCCGCTTTAAACCTGATTGGATGCAGAGTTATCTCGCGCTGCGTTACTTCCGGATGATTGGTCGCTGCGGTCGTCATGACTACCTCAACGCCGTTCTGCCGCCACCCACCCACGTGGGGCGTCCTGCCACCCCCGTATATCCCACACCACTATATATACCACCCCTCCTCTCAAACCGAGAACCCCCCGACATCGACGCCGCCAGTCGAGCCATCCCTTCGACGCCGTTTTCGTCCTCTTTCTCTTTCTCTTTTGCTTTTGCTTTATCTCTCTCTCTCTCTCTCTCTCTTATTCTCTTTCTCTTTTTCTCTCGTTCTCGCTTGAACAACACTCTCGGCCCTGACCATCGGGAGCTCCTACGATCACCGTTCGAAAAATCGCACCATCGATAATTCCCCCTTCAAGTACGTCGAAGTGTTCGTCGGGATATTTTGAAAAGAAGTTTATCCGTAGTTTATGATGTGACGTTTATTTATTTAGTTAGTAATTGTTATTAGTATTATTATTGTAGTATTATTTAAAGAATTTTTATTTAAATAGGATATATATTTTTTTTGTATTGTGGAAAGAAGTTTATACGTAGTTTATCATGTGTCGTTTATTTATTTAGTTAGAAATCGTTATTATTATTATTATTATTATTATTATTATTATTATTATTATTATTATTATTATTATTATTATTATTATTATTATTATCAATATTATATTATTCATAGAATTTTTATTTAAATAGGATAATTTTTTTTGTATTCTAAAAAGAAGTTTCTTTCCGTAGTTTTATGTATCGTTTATTATTTACCGAGAAATTATGTTTCATTTTTTAATATTATAATATATAGAATTTTTATTGCATGTAATATATTTTTGTATAACATTTCGTATAAATATCAATTAGTTAATTATGACACTGGTACTTATTACATTTTAATATTCCGAGTATTCGCGTAAAAAGTACTATTCTTACAATTAAGTAAAAATAACGTAGAAAAAAAAATTTGTTAATAACAATATTTATTATTTCATGATTATACGATCATAATTGTTATAAAATGTAAGCATTTAATTCGAAGTAATAAAACTTCAACCAAAAATAATTTTGTTTAAAAAAGAAATCCATCTAATGATAAAAATAACCATATTACCATTTATATTTATTTAACGATTATTATCGTTTAATTAATTTAATTAAACAATTATGAAACAATATATAAATTCTATAATATTACATTATGAATAATAGTATATTATTACATTACACTTAAGTTCGTAAAAAAATTGGAGGATATAGTCAAGTTTATGTTGAGGTTTGAAACTTTTCACACAGGGTTTGCTCGCAAAAGGTAGATTTGTGTATTGAGAGCAGGAGTCCGAGTGGAATCAATTAGAAGACATCGAAATTCCAATTGAAAACTTGAAAGTCGAGTTCTCTCTCTCTTTCTCTCTCTCTCTCTCTCTCTTTTTCTCTCTCACTCCCTCTGCAACGATTCCGTAGCAATGCGGTACGACTTTTATCGGTTTCGTTTGCACCCCCTTCATCCTCTCTCTCCTCCTTCCCCACCACCACCACTACCACCACCACCCCCTACCCTTAGTTCTCGGTTATTATCCCCGCGCGAAAACAAAGCGCTTTCAAATCCGCTTTTAACCCACCATCGCGTTGAAAGCGCGATAACGTTGTCGAACATGTTATTCGTCAGTGGTTCTCAATACTCCATAAATGTTCTAACCACGTGACGAATTGTTCATTTACTTTTAACAAAGATTTAAATACGTATCTTTTTTATGGTTTATGAGAGAAGGAAAAAACTCACACAAAATAATTACTTTTGACGAGATAATAAATTTAAAATAAACAAAAAAAATTAAAATATATGTGTATATATTATATGAAAAAAAGAAAGTTCAAATTACAAACAATTGTTCGTATATCGTAGATATTAAAATTCTAGAAAGCAACACGTAATCGTTTTAATTCAATAGCGAGCTCTTGAAAGCATGCGGAATGTAACGTAATCGTCGATTTCGTACGGGGGTTGTAGAGAAACTGACTCGTACCATGGAGCTTTACAGAATCCATTAACCTCCGTGTCTACTAGGACCCAGTGGCCTCTTCCGTAAGATAAATCGCGTTGGTATGCTAATACGTCTCTCAACCCGCGTGTCTTCCTGTTGCTGCCACACTTCATACATATATACATCCATATATATATATTACATATAATACATTTACTATAGCAAGCCGAATAACTATGAAACAACACGAGTTACTTCATCGTCGTATTTGTCGTTGTCGTTGTCGTTGTAGTTGGTTGTATTGTATACACGTGGCAATTTTGAAAAGTGCGCTCATGTTAGCAAGCGCATCCTCGTCGACTTTAATTTAACGCCGAGGCAGGAATTAAATGGTGCGAACGCGAACGACGAGAACGAACGAGGATTGTTTCTGTCCTGTATATCGTGTGTTGCCTGTATATTTTACCGTTGCAAAAAGGGAACAAGACCAACGCACCCTTTAGTAGTGTCTGTGCTTAACACGCGTACGTACTAAATGACTTTACTAATGATGAAAAGTATTATAACGCCGTTTCTATTTTTTATCGATACGACGATGATTTTTTACACGTCCGATCTTAAAACATTTCCAAAAAAAAAATAAACGAAGAGAAAATGTTATTATAAATTATATAAATACGTCGTAACAATAATTATTTTATTTTAATAAAAAATATTAAATTATTATAAATATTTATATAAATATTAAAATATATTGGGTTGACAAGAAAGTAATTTCGGCTTACACCAATAAATAGCATTATGTTTGTTTCCTTATTCTTTTGTTAATGTTAGAATTTTGTAGTTATTTAATTTAAAGTTTGTTTGTTTGTTTATTTGTTTGTTTAGAAAGTTAATAAAATTTAGTTATTTAATTTAAAGTTCATATTTGTATAGAAACAATTGAGTTTTATTTCACACTACAAAACCGAAATTACTTTCTTGCCAACCCAATATATTTATATAAATATTAAAATATATAATAATATTAAATAATGTAAAAAATAATATTAAAAATGATATTTAACAATTTGATTTTGTATCGTAAGTTGTGTTAGTCCTCGAAATCAGATCTACGAAAATGACACATATATACGTAAAAAATATTTTTTATTTGATTTATCATGTACTCGAAGTTAAAAAGAAAGACAAAATAAAAAACATAAATAAAGGAGAGAAACAAACGTAGAAAATTAATAGGTAGGAGGAAGGAGGAGGAATAGTAAACGTTTCGAATCGAGCGTTGAAAATGACGAGATGCCCTTATCCGGACAATAAATCTCAGAATCTCGACAAAGGGCCTTGCGATGGGCGTGACCCGTTACTATTCCATGTCAGTGGGTTTTCTATAGTATATATAGGTACCTCTTATTTTTCCTCGCTTCTCGTTTTAGATCGTGTGAGAAAGATAGACGATGAAGACGTCAACTTTTGTTCAATTCGTTTCGGCCTGCTGTCGAATGCCGCTTGCTCGTTGTCCTATTCGTTGCATTTATTTCCTTCTCTCTCTCTCTCTCTTTCTCTCTCTCTCTTTCTTACTTTCATTTTATATCTCGACATTTTAACGTATACACGTATTAACTTATAGATGATGATATATCGTGCATAGTATTGGTAGTACGAAAATTGGTCCGGGAACTTGTTTGCTAGGTCATGGTTCATTTTCTTTAGCGTCAATTCGTGGCGCGTGTTATGAGTCTAACCAACGACTATGATGACGTGCATTGTTAGAAATGATATCTCTCTTTATCTGGAGTATGTGTAAGAAAAATAGAGAGAGATAGATAGATAGATAGATAGATAGATAGAGAGAGAGAGGGAGAGAGAGAGAGAGAGAAAGATGGAACGAATTGGCCTTCATTGTACACGCTCTAACGAACACAGATCGATGGGCTAGATCCCAAGGATATTGTTTTCTACGATAATATTTTATATCATTATTTTGTGGGATAATATTGATATTTTATTAAATTAAAAATATCTATCTAATATTATCCACTCTTAGAGATATTATTTTGTAGTTTTTATTTTCTATATATTGTTTTTTTATTTTTTTTTTATTTTATAGATGATAATAATTCTGAAAACGTGTTATGTAACGATAATTAATATTTAATTTAATTATTAGTAAATTCATATATAGATTAATTAATTACAAATAATTAATATATTATATCATTATTTTGTGAATAATATTAATACTTTATTTAAAAATATTTATCTATTATTATATATCCACTCTTAATGATATTATTTTGTAGTTTTTATTTTATTTTATTTTTTTTTAAATTATTTTATAGACGATAATAATTATTTTATATTTTGTATCTATAACGATAATTAATATTTAATTTAATTATTAGTTAATTCATATATAACCAGGGTAATTATTTTAAATCGTATAGTAAAATTATATTTTTTTTTTAAATGCTTTCTTCAAAAATATTAAAATTACCTACTTCGAGTAAAACCTACAATTTCTAGGAATTATACAATTTAATGTTCTAAATTCTAGGAGTTTATATAATTAATTGTTACGTATTATACAATATATTTACTTTTTTATACAATCTTTCATATTGTCTTCTTTTTAAAGGTGTTACTCGTTTATTCTCTAATTAATAATATTACAATAATTATTTTATATATATATCATTAACAATTCTAAGAATTATGCAATTAACATATGCATATCTCTTGCATAGGACCAACAAAACATTTATACATGTAAAAGAAATAAATTGTCTAATTATAAAATATAATTTTTAAATTTCCTCAGGTATAAAACCAAATGTGAAAACACTTACGCAGTATATTGGACAAACCCCGAATCATCTTCCGAAGAAATACGAAGATTAATATGTTTACAAGTACGACAACGAGATTTTGAATAGAATAAAAACGACAGTATATTGGAATATAGATACAGGCTGAGGAGTAAAGAGGTATGTAGAGTAAACGTTGTTTTGATAAATTTAACCTCTACACACACCCCTTCTTTCCTTAGTCGTTAGTTTTCTTAACTTCTGACAAGACGTGTTTTCTTATTATAGGTATTATATACATTTTTCTAAAACATTTATATACAATCTTTTTTTTATTTAAACCATATTCATTTATTAAATACTAAAATATATTTTAATATAAATGGTAAATTTAAATTAATTGAAATTATTTATAATACTAAATAATTTTTCATATTGTCTTCTTTTTAATGATGTGTTCTAATTAATAATATTACTATAATTATTTTACTGTTAAATGTATTTTATGTTATATACGATTGTTGTATAATGAAAATGCATTAAAATATAATATGATATGCAAATTATATGCAAGAAATATATTAGAATTAGAAAACTATAAGAATAGAATACTAAAACTATAAAAATTAGAATACTTATACAGTGGGTGCAGAAAATATTCGTACACCGATCAATTTGAAATAAAATGTTGTGAAATTGTAGTTTATTAACTACTTTTTTTATAAACAATGAATTTGTACATATTCTTCAAAGTTTCTACACAGTAGATATAATGAAATAAAAAATAATATAAAACTATACAACATATATACAAATTTATATGTATATATAAAAATATGCAAAACATACGTAATATATAATATATGTAATTACTTATATAACAATTAGCAATATATTGATATAAATAATAATTAATAAAATAAATTGTTTCATTTATTTTTATAGATAACAATAAACCTATCAAACAACGATGGATTTCAAAGAGGACAAGGTACGTCAAACATATTTCGTACTTTTAAACTAAAATATAAGTTTATGTAGATTAATTTACAAATTAATCACTCTAATATTTTCTTAATAGTTTAAATTAAAATATTTTAGTATCTTGAATTTTTAACGTAAATATTAAAAGAAACGTACACATACAACAAGTTTATTCTACGCAAAAGAGAACGATTATTTTCGTGAAATATTAATCCTTCTTTTTTTTCTTGAAACTTCCGGGTAATCTTTCCTTCCTTCTATCTCGTGTTCATGAAAACACGCGAGCGTAAATACTATATAATTCCACGGAAGTAAGTGCGTGCAAAGAAAAAACGGAAAAAAGAAAAGAAAACAGGGAACGTAAATTTTCGACATGATTGGCGATTTCTTTGAGGGGGATATTCGATTGGTTGGTTACTTGCCTTCAATCTTTTGGCTTCGTATCTTCTTTCCATCATGGAAACAATCTTTGTCGGACGGTTTACCATATTTTGTAAATATTAATTTTTATTTTTATTATAATAATTTTATTATGGCTTTTTTTTTTTAGAGAAGTAGGAGAATTTATTATGGGTTTACGTTGACGAGTACGTTGATCGAATTTTTATAAGATTTTCACATATATGTATTAAATATTTATATATTTATTTAAATATTTCATAATTTTATAATAATATAATATTCATAAATTTATTTTACATATTTCAATATTTTTTAATTTGCTAATATAATAATATTCACAATTTATTTGACATATATTATACATATATTTATATTTATTTAAATATTTCCTAATTTTCTAATTTCTTAATATAATATTCACACTTTATATCTCATAAATTAGATATATTTATTTAAATATTTGATAATTTGCTAATATAATATTCACACTTTATCTCATATATTAGATATATTTATTTCACATATATACATATGTATTTAAATAATTCATAATTTTATAATATAATATTAATAATTTACTTTTTACATTAGTTATTTTTTCTTTGAATTGAAAATATTAAAGGAATAAAAATATATATTTTATTAGTTCCTTTTYTTTTTTTTTTGGTTACGTGTGAAACCTAATGAAAATATTTCGCGGTATTCGGTTTCGCGCGTGCGTGCTGAATCAGGAACTCGATCATCGATCACTTATTGTTAGCGAGCGAACACGCTTTGGATCTTGACTGCACTTATTTGCTTCGACACCCTTTTCGCCTCTCGCACTTTTATCGTTTTACTTGACAAGTCGCGCTCGCTCCTGCAAGAGATCAACGTTTTTGATTTCAGTCGGCAACGGCCCACGCTTTTGCTATAGTATAATAATCTTAAAAGAGGTATATATACACAAATACTAACTTCTTACGAAACGACTTTAGGGTGATCTATTAATAGATCTTGATCAATACACACCGTCGATCACGTTCACCATTCTTTCCACCATAAAATCAACTTTGTACCCATATACATATTTATTTATTATATCATATATTATAATATATGATATGAAGGGGTGAGAAAACGTAAAAACATACTGAACGTACGTTCAGATTTAGATTTAGAAAACAAGTTGCTTGTGATTATTAATACTTGATCAATTAATTATCATACAATTGATTAATTTATTTAATAAAAATAAATATAACGAATACCACCCAAAATACATACTTTTATGTACTCAGAAGAAAAATAACGTTTATAATTATAAAAACATTGATAATTAAATATTATTATAAGATATATACATGATAGATGATGCACCATGAAAATAAATTCAAATGATATGTCAATTAAAATTGTTTTTATTTTTAAATGGATACTTTTAATTAATTAAATTAATTATTATATATAATAATAGATTAATGATAGAGGAATTTATGTGTTTAAGTATGGACCACCCAGAAATGTAATATTACTCCATGAACCCATAAAGGGTCAGTTTCTCGTATGAGAGAGAAAGAGATGGGAAAAATAACTCGCGAGAAGAAGAAGGAGGAGGAGAAGAAGGAAGGGTTCATAGATGTTCCTTCAGCAAAGACGTTTATGTTAGCAAGTATAAAGTGACCTGATCGGTCATCTGCCGAAGAGAGAGAGTCACTATGGATATCTTATACGACGAACGACGCTGGCAAAGAGATCAACGACAGATGACGGACGATGGGAAATGGACCACCATGAAGTTGATGACAGAATCATATATTGTAAGTATACTATGTGTTATATATGCGCGTGTATGTTTATAATACTCTTACTACGATAATAGGATATCTAAATATCTCAATAGGAAGGACAACAAAAAATTGTTTTTCTCACGATTATTACATCTTACACGAATTCCATCTACTACTTATGTTTCATATGACAAATAATTTCAGTTTTGAAGATGAAACTCGTGGGTATATTGAATGAAAGTAATATTAGTACCGTCAGTTGTTCGATGACTACTCGAAAAAATTTACAAATATTTTTTTTTTTTATAATCAAAGTAAAATGACAATATTGATAGTACTTGTAATATTTTCAATATTTTATTATATAACGTGAGAGAGAGAGAGAGAGAGAGAGAGAGAGAGAAGGAGAGCTCATAAGTAAGTAATAAGTAATTAAAATACTATTATTATTATGTTTATATTTTTTTATTTGTGGGGATGAATATTCGAACCCTCTTTTTTTCTCATATTATTATAATTTAAAGATAATTATTTGCTAGAATTTATTTTTAAAATAATTTTCATTATTATTTATGTCCCATTTATTTTTAATCATATTATTTTACTCGTCTAACTTGTTTATTTTCTTTTCTTTCTTCATGTTATAAATAAAGAATAAATAATAGTATAAATAATTATAATATATCAAATGAATGATAAAAGATACTTAATAATTAATTTAAAAAATCATTTTGACGTTTCTTCGATTAAAATATAAACAAAGTGAATAAAAAAAATAAAAATAGAGAGAAAAAGAGTCAAAAGGAAGAATGGTAAAAAGGGGATGGTCTTCATTTTAATTACGCAGCCGTTTGCAGTAACTTTTCTCTGTTATATATATATATTTGAACGAAATTGCATCAAGATGCGCTTCTGTAGTTTTTTACAAAACGAAAGGAGGGGACAGCGTTAAAATAATATCGTTTGAAGCCCTTCGTCTTTCGCGAAATTACGTCTTTCCAAACGAGACTGAACAAGAACAATGAACAATTTCTAACAACAGGTACTAAAAAAATAAATAAGCAAAGGAAGAAGAAACAGAAAGAGTAAAGGGGAACAACAAACAAAATAAATAAGAAAAAAAGGAAGAAAAAGGAAGTTGTTGTTGTGGTGGTAGTGGTGGTGGTCGCGAAGGAGGGGGAGGATGCAAAAGACTAAAACTACGTGTACCACTACCACCACCACCACCACCACCACTACCACCACCCTATGAGGGTGAGAAAACTCCCTCGGAAATCCCTGAGCATCATCCCTTATTCGTTCACGTGTTTACCTTACCACGTTACAGCGAGAAGGTACAACAGAGTACTTTGAAGTGTCGCATCTGCGGTTACCCAAGAACACCTCCCGGTGAGTAGTGCTATCGTAAAACGAACATGGTTGGAACGTACACGTAGAGGTACTTAATCCCTTCGCACGCTGCGAAGGGCACGAACAGTCTCCACGTTGTATCTCATCTCATCTTTTTTTTTTCCTTTTTCTATTTTTCTCTTTCTATCTTTTCTTTTTTTTTCTGTATTCAGTAACGCGATTTCGAGTGGAGCTTGGATTTTAAATCCCGGACTCATCCATTCAAAGGAGTCCTCTCGACCCCTGTATATACTACTCACTGCATTTATATATATATTTCTATCTTACCCTCTCATACCTTTCTTTATTTAGTTCTATTCCTTCTGACGCGTATTTCGATAGGAAAGAAGGTGATGCGTGGTCCAGAAGCAAGGTGTACACTATCATTGGCGGGCTAATCTGAAAAATTTCATATACAAAATATATAATCAAAGTATAATAGCAATATTGATAGTACTTATAGTATTTTTATATTTATTTATTATATTTTGTATCTAATAATTATATACTTATAATATTTTTATATCATTTTATTATAATTTTTATATATATATATATTTATTTTAATATTTTATTATATAACGTGAGCTCGTAAGTATAAGTAATAAGTAATTAAAATACTATTATTAATATTATAAATTATTTCAATTTGTTAAATAATAATCATTGGATTATTCTTAATGTTATGTGTATTTATCGTAGTTCTTATATTTAATCAATCGATTAAATGTTGATATTAATGCAATCGTGGATATAATTGAAAAAGATAATATTCAATGTAATATTGAAAATGTGTGTCTACGCCTATGAACACTCCTACTACTTGTACGGTTTATTCATTATTATTACGTTATCCACGAGCTTAAGAATCGGTTGGTGAAGAGGCAATGGAAGGGTGCTGCCTCAAAAGAAACGATACGAGCGTGTCGGTAATATGACGGTGAGAGGGGGTGGGTTTATAACGCTTGGAAAGAAAAAGAAAGAGGGATAGAAGAGTGTGCAGGGTACTCGATTTTTAATCCCCCGCAATCCCACGCAACCTTTTTTCATTTTCTCTCTCTCTCTCTGTCTCTCTCTCTCTAAAGATTTTTTTTCTTCAATCTTGTCCTTTTACTTCTTTTCTTCTTCCTTTTTCATTCTTGTGACGTTTTTACCGACTTTCGAAACTGATTCCAATAACTGGCTGCAAAAAAGAAAAATATTTCTATTGTCATTATTTTGTACGTCTCCAAGTTGTTGAAAAATACTCCAAGGGTTTTGGATTTTTAAACTACGATCCTGGGAATTTTCAAAGATCATTCTAAAATTTTACTTTTTAAATGTTACACTATTTGTATATCGAATTTTCTTAATTTATTAATTATAAATTTAATGATAGCATTTCTAATAAAAAATTATATAGTATAATATAAATAATAATATATATAAAAGTATAAGTATAATACTAAATAATAATTATTATATAAGTATTTTAATATATTTATAAATATATATTAACATATTCGCGACCGGCAGATATTTTCCTTTTTTTAATACTGAGTACGGCAAAAATTATGAATTATTTAAATTTATATTTAAATAATAAAATATAATTATTTAAATATTATAAAAATTTATTTATATTAAATTTGTAAAATTTAAAATGACGTGAATTTCACGTCAGCGGTAATTGGGAATAGAACTTGAAAAGACGTGAATTCACGTCAGCGGTTGCGAATGTGTTAATATAATATATATTAATAATATATATATTAATAAGTATTATATATGTATATTTATATACGCTATAAAATTTATATAAATGTTGTAAATCATTTTTTATTCGATCATCATAGGTATGCATAATTTAGTGACTCTTTGAGTGATAAATTTGACAAGTTCATAGATATAGCAGTGAATAAAGTGCATTACCGCAAAGAAAACTGTAAAGGTACTTCTTATAAAGTAGCAGGTAATAAATTATCCGAATAGACGACGTATTTGAAATTCGCGTATACCGAGGGGTTCCTTCTATCGTGAAAAGCATCTGGACGAAAGTGACAAGGGCCTATTGTCAATGTGTCGCATAGTTCGCATTTCGTTGGTGCATTTTCGTAGCTCGTTTCTGACCAGGAACATGATTAGTAAGAGCACACTTGACCTAGTCGACCCATTGTCGTATTGAGAAGGGGGAGAAAGAAAGAAATCGAAAGAAAAAGAAACACCATTATATCGACACCATGTACACGAAAAGTCCCATTATTTGATACCCCTCGAATTCTACTGGATGGGTCATCGTCAAATCTATCTCCTCTTTTATTACAAATTTTTCTATAAAAAGATTTGACTATAACTATCATATATATTATATATACTAACATCGAATGTGCGAGATTTATCGATATGAAGAAAAGAGGAGTTCAATTTTGAAAAAAAAAAAAAAAAATATAAAAAAAGAAGAAATGTGTAAACGTCGTTGGAATAGAAAGGCCGTTTTCATGAGTGTTGATTTATGAGATGATTTATAATATCATTTCTTTCTGTATTCTTTTTATATTCAAATTATTTTTCTAAATTAGATCATAGGTATTATCGCGCGGTTAAGATACGAAAATAAAAATACACGAAAGTTATGTTAAATGGAGTGTAATAATTTTATTCAAATATTTGCTACTCGTTTCTTATTTACATAATTCTGTTCAATAAGATTCGCGATCGTTAGAAATTAATTAGATGCATAAACATATATCCAAATACTTACATTAATTTAATATAAATAAAATTAGTGAGATAAATAACAAATAAATATTATATATCCTAGTATTCGTAAAACATATATAAAACATATATGTAAGAAAAATTCAAACTCATAAATAATTGTCGTTTAATTCAGAATGAATATATCCGTAAACATTCACATAAATTATCAATATCCGAATTACAAGATTCCTACCTCTCGTATTAATACATACAGGTAGATATGAACCACAGAATGTTTAGGTATTAGTAATAGGTACTCGGTTGTTAAACTTCACGTTTCATTGGTCTAGGACGGTGTCCATCATTTAAAGAGAGTCATGTTCGGACCGCGAGTATAAAGGAGGAGAGATGTGTTTGAGGTAAAGGACGAAAACGAGAATGAGAGAGAGAGGAAGATGATAGAAGGAGAGAGTGGGGTTACAAGGGAATAGTGGGGTGTTTGGGTTGGGGTTGGATGTTGAGAGGAAAGGGATAGGACGTGAACGCGCGATACCTTCAAAGACAAACGAGCCGGAGGGACGATATCGGATAATTTTCAGGGATTCCACGGTAAACTGCCGAAATGATGGATCGTCCTGCGAAGAGCTAGCTAGTAGCTTCGAACCACCAGGGATCGGTAATGTGTGAAATTTTTGAAAGCCCACGGTAAGCGCGATCTCGCGCTCGACCGTGCGTGCAGGTTAGGTACACACGTTGCTCAAACAATTTATGGTTCCCTCCTGGTAACCTCCTCCCCCTCCCCCTCCTCATCCTCCACCTCCTTCTCCACCTCCCACCTCGCACATTCTCTTTCTCTCTTGCTCTTCTGTGCGCATCCTATCTCTTTGCGTTCATCCTTCCCCTTCTACTCTCTCTCTCTCTCTCTCTTTCTCTCTCACTCACTATAACTCACTCTAACTTTCTCTCTCTTCGTCTCTCGAAATCGCGTCAGCATTTAGCCCAGCAGTATATTAGGCGAAATACAGGCGGATATCCTCTCACGGACCATTACTGTTACCTTTGATCATCGCATGACCGGAGAGTGGTTAACGCTGCGTCATCAGAGCATGAATTTCTCTCTATCTACTCTACGCGAATATAATTTACAATCCGCGACACAAGAGTCCCGAACGTGTTACTCCTATGGTCTAAATACTTTATCTTTCAATAACCCCCTTCCTCAAGAAAAAATACCCCTTATCTATTGTTTTATTTAAATATCTAATTCAATATCATTCAAGTTTTCGATCATTGTTCTTTATTATCAATCCGTATCCATAATCGGTACCTAACATATTTTAAAAAATTATTGAAACAATCATTTCTGATGATTAATTATTTTCTTTCGGTTAAATCAAATAATTTTACAGTACCTTTTGATTACTTTTTTTGTTTCATATATAGAATTTGTTTATATTGTTTCAATCTTTTGTTTGTTTGGTTTAAAGCAATGTACGRACTAAAATGAGTTTCATTTTAATTTTCCTTTCTTTTTTTTTCGGTTTTCTTAATTTTTATTTAACATTTTAAAGACTTTTTTTTCTTTTTTCCTTTTTTTTTTATACTTCATAGAAGAGAAAGCGCGTTTGCGTTTGAAGTTGGTGGATTGTGTAAAAGCACCAACCACCGGCCGCCTGTTGCACGTTGCCGGCATCGAGTCTGACGTCACTTCCACCACCGTTTCCTCCTCATAGTCCTCGTTTTCATCCTCGTCCTCCTCGTCGTAGTCATCCTCATCGTCGTCGTCGTCGTAGTAGTCGTCGTCGTCGTCGTCGTCGTCGTCGTCGTGGTGGTGTAGGCTGGTCGAGTGGGGGTAGGCGGGGGCAACTTTACTAGCATGGGGCGTTGATGGTGGTGGGGAAAAAAGGGGGAACATAACGCTCAGAGGGCGTGCTTGACAAAGGCGTGGTTACCGTGTCCCCACCCAACAATAAACAAGCGACTCTACCGTTAATTTGTTTGTTTTGCCCTTCTACCTTCCACTTCCTTTCCACTAACTCTCTCTCTTTCTCTCATTCTCTCTTTCATTCTCTATTTCTCTTTTTCTCACTATTTCTATCTTTCAATCCCTTTTCTACTAACGTAAGGTCTTATACTTTGCCGTTTCTCACCTGTTATACTACGTACTCGAATTCGTTCGTTACTAAATTATTAATGCAAGTTTTTTATTTTTTAAGATTTACATCTAACTGTCACTTGGGTATTTTATTAATAACGAAATTTATTTTACAAGCGATAAATAAAAATGTATATTATAATATATAATATAATTATAAAATATATATATTTTATTAGTAAATATAATAAAAAATAAATTTATATATTATATTTTAATTAAAATTAATATATATATATATATATATATATATATAATATTTAAAATATAAATTATAATACAAAATCGTAAATTTATATTTTTATTTATCGCTTGTTAAAGAAATTTTTGTAATATTACTTTTTTTAAAAATTGTTTTTATTAAACATTAATTAATTGCATTGTACTTTTTATGTTTCACACGAATACTCAGTATCAGTAAATATATAATTATAACTATAATAATAATGTAATATTGTTAATATATAATAGATAAATGAGGAATAAAAAAAATTATATTTTTTAAATGAAACGAGTAAAGAAAGGTAACAAACAAAAAAAAAGGTCATCTGCCACGATAAGAAATAAATCGGTTACGTCAGGTGGGGATGGTTAGGTAATATTAGTACAGTGAGAATTTTCAAAAAAATAAAATTCCGAGCATGTATCTTCGTTAAAATGTAAATAATATTATCAGTATATAAGCAAGTAAGTACGCGTATACTTCAAAATGGGTAAACAATCATTCTTACTTCTTTTTATATTTTTTTTTCTTTACCGACTTTTAGAGAAGTTAAGAAGAAGCTTATTGAGAGAGAGGGAAAGAGAAAGAAAGAGAGACTTTGCTCGCGTGAGAGTTGCGATCATTCGACGTTTGTTCAAGTGTGATAAAACAATCAGGGAGCACAAATAGGAGAACGAGTCGATAACAGAAAAAAAAAGGAAAAAAAAAAATACGTTTCATTGGTAAGAGGAATTTCTTTTTTATGGAATTTTATGCAAAATAATTAAAATAATCTTTAATTAATTAATTATAGTCTTATCTATTTTTTAAGAGAAAAATTATCTTTTTCTCGTGACTACGTACGTCACGTGTTTACGAAAGTTATGAAATGATTTTTGATATCGACAAGTGTTTAAACTTAAATTCATTCATTATTCTAATCTACAAAAACAAAGAAAAAGAAGAAAGGTATCCCGTAATCATTATAAAAATAAATATTCATTGAAATTGATTTCATTTTTTCTGTATCTTTTTTGTTTTATTTATCTGTTTCTTTCTCTTTTGGCATATCGAATCGAGGCTAGAAGAGAAAATTGGTTGGAATCGATCTTAAGAACCCTGCCCGAGTGCCGGAGGGATGCTATGCTCGGAAGCGGGGAACGACTTGACCTTGGCTGGATTCACGCGTAGCTGAGCTAACGCAAAATCGAAACGCGTTACTTCCACCGCGTGGATCCTCCTAAAGCCGAGTTCACATCGTTCTCCTCTAGACTAGACTTCGAATCATTTCTAATCGGTATACTAATCTCGACATCAAGAAACGACCGACTTTTTCTCTAAATTTTATCCTTCGATGATTCGACATTATTTTTATGTTATATTTTACTCATTTACATTAATTATTATAATTTTCTTTTCTTTTTACAATACTTTTCCATTTGACTTTAATCAATTGAAGTAAATTCTCTATAGAAAATATATATTTTATCATTTATATATGATATATTATATATATTATATATTATAATTGTGTGTGTGTGTGTCGTATATATCATATATTAAAATATAATATATAATAATATATATATGCGTGGTTTAAAAAAAAAAAAACATTATTATGTTTTATCGGCATGACGCTTATACGCGACATTTTACAAAAAAAAAAAACATAACAAAAATTATCTTTCAAAAATAACATCCCTTAACCGGTTAAACATCGATATAAAATCGAAATAAGATGTTTCATAATTTTAATCAAAATCCTTTTTATAATTTTGCGAATAGAAAAATTGAAAAAAACAAAAAAAAAATAAGTTTGTGTGAAAGGAGCTTGCTTGAAAGAACGAATGAGGGAGCGAGAAAACGTAGACGCACGCACTACCGGCAGGGGTGGATGCAACGACACCCCCGCCTCAACGTCAGTCCATCCACGACAGGGTGAGATGGAAAGAATAAGTGCAAGAGAGAAAGAGAAAGCGAAAGGGATAAAGATAGATAGGATAGAGATAGAGATAGATACACATAGATCTTTGAACACGGTGGTAGGAAAAAAAAGAAAAAAAAAGAGGGTGAGTCAGCCGACGTTCGCGGACTACTCTGGCGTGCATAACACCCACGGCCGAGGCACGCGTGACTAGATACTGTTTTGCACAAAGGGGACAAACGCCAATTATATTTTAATATCCTACCAGGCAAAAGCACGGCAAAACGCCTTTCCAAAAGCGTACACAAAAATTCCTCTACGCTTTAAACCGAACTAACTCAACTACCTCTCCCCCCGTTCCATACCAATTCAAACCAACCCTCATCCATTTCCTCTCTTTAAACTGTTTTTTCAAAGGGGAAGGGGAAAGAAATGAAATCTTTTGGTTTAATAAGTTGACTAAAAAATGATTGGTGTGTAACTTAAATTATATCTAATTGTTAATCTTATTTAAATGTATGATCGATGACATTTCAAATGATTTAATCAATCCCTTAAATAAAATCCTTACTCCTTACTCTCTTTTTCTTTTCTAATGAAACAATTTTTAGAAATCTTCATGAGTTACACGAGAATTAATTGACTAGGATTATCATCGGTAAAGTATCCTTTTAATTTATAAAAAAATAAACGAAGAAGAGAAGACAAACACGACGAAACCATATAAAATTCCATATATACAAAAATATCCTTTTGTAAAATTATAAAAAAAATAAAAGTAAATTCCAAGACAAATAGGGGAGGGGGTAAGTAATAGAAAAAGATTGTCGAGAGTGATTACGATTGAAACGAAATAATAATAGATGCAAAATACTACGTAGTTATCAATGTTCAGCGATCGGCTGGACAGCCAAATCGCGTCTGGCGCGAATTCTCAGCGTGGGTAGCCTTTTTCGTGCAGTGGTGGTGGTGGTGGTGGTAACATTGGTGGTGGTTGATGGTGATGGTGGTGTGATGATGATGGTGGTGGTGGTGGTGGTGGTGGTGGTAACAGCAACGGCAAACACATAAGAAGAAAACATACACACACATATAGTTACACGATTATACGAACATACACGTATATATATATATAATATGTATAAGTGTGAAAATACGTACGTGTGTATGCAGTTAGAATAAGGGTGTGAGAGAAAGGGATAGAATATAGTCGCGCGCGTGAGTTAATGCGCATGCGTGAAAGTGTTGCACAGCACGCGCCCTCCGATGTGCCTTCCGCACGGTCGAGCATCTCCACCATTCAGAATCGATGATGTCACGAAGCGGAGGCAGCATCCCCACCACTGAAATTCACCCCGAACGGTGGTGGGGGCAACCGAGGAAGTTTCTTATTGGTCGAGCGTAAGCGATGTAGCCGCGGCTCTAGCTGTTAGCCACGACCCAACGAGAGTTCGCCAAGTCTTACCGTGCCAGTCCGTGCGTGTACTTTGCCTAATAATATTTCCTCACGGCGAGGAGAGCGCACGGCGAGTTACGCGCACGGGGTTCAAAAAAGAACAAGAGAAAGAGAGAAGGAGAAAGAGAGAAAGAGAGAGAGAAAGAAAGAGAAAAATAGAAAGAGATAGAGATAAAGAAAAAGATAAAGATAAAGAGAGATACTATATATACATATAGATGGATAGATAAAAAAAAAAAAGGAGAAAAAGCACAAAGTGCGTTAAACTTTTCTTCAAAAGAAATTCCATCATAACCGTGTAAGATCTTGACACAACTCCTTCCATATTTACCACCACCGTATTACTACTCTTCTCTTATTTCTACGCGAAAAGAAGGTGATCCGATCAGAAAGACACGTGCGTTCTTATCGTGCGGATCGTTTCCCGTCGCAACCGATCCTTACGGAATTTCTTGAAACGAACAGAAATAAAATAAGAGATAAAGAGAAAGAGAGAGGAGCTTTCTGTTATTGGATTAATACTCGCCGTGAGGGTTAACGATCGTGAGGTTTAATTAAAAAAAAAAAATCGTCAGTTTTAAATACATTTGATCTAACGTGTTTAAATGATCACAACAATTCTTCTTGCAACTTGTTAATTAAAATCTATCTTTTGTGGAAAAGATTGATTAAGATAGTTAGATAGATAGATTAATTATTAAATAGATCGTTCAGTTGATTTGTGCGCGTTATTATTACGTTTAAATACATAATAATAATAATAATAATAATAATAATAATAATAATAATAATAATAATAATAATAATAATAATATTAATAATAGTAATAAAATAATAAATCATAAATATAATAAATCGATTATCGTGATTGAGATTTAATTGTTTAAAGACTCGAGAAAAGGATTAATTAAATCAGTGTTAATACGCGTGTGTATAAATAAAAGGGAACTTCAAAGTGACAACACGATTGGTAAGGATAGATCATCGTAGATCATCATAGATCATCATCGTTGATCATTTAAGAGGATAGCAGAAAAGAAGACAAATTCAAGGATACAAGGAATCGTTTTCTTGCCGATCGTGGAGGTGGAGGGTACGACAAATCGAAAGAAGTAGACGACAACAATCCCCGTCGGCCGTCGGCAGAAAGAAAGAAAGAGACAGAGAGAGAAGATCAAGAAGTAGAAGAAGAAGAAAGAAGAAAAAGGAGAGAGAGAGAGAGAGAGAGAGAGATCTTGGTACGTGATCACGTGCTTTACGCTTTGATCTTTTCCGCGAAGAGACTGCTCTGTGGTTTTGAGGTTTCACACCGTAGTTCTCTTTCAGTTTCTATGAGCGTTATGTATATATATTATATTGTTTTTATTTTTTTATATATGAATTTTTATATTTTTTATATTTTTATTTTTATTCCCGAGATTATTAATTTTTCTAACGGGTTAGATAAGTTTTCTTCTATTTAATCATTGTCGTGAATAACTTACGTAAAATATAAAATGTATATATACACATATATATACATATAGAAAAAATTAGATATAACTAAATATACGTTTCTGGTTGTAGTCAATTTTCGCGTTATAATTCGTTTCCATTTTTTTATGAGTAATTGTTTTTTTTTTTTACGTATATTTTATATTAAAATTTTTTTTTCTATCGCTATTTTTATAAGAGCACCAATTTTGTCACAAACGTTGAAAAAAAGTTTTTTTTTTTATTAAACAATAATAATCGAGTAAACTTTCGAAAAAGTTTGATCACTGAAAAAAGAATTCAAATTTACGTACATATCTATATATATATTTTATATTAAAATTACCCGTAACATTTTTTTAATATCATTCTTCTTAATATGATAACAATAATATTATTATCTATAAATGATTAAAAATAAAAAAATAAAAAAACAGAACAGAATTAAATAAGAAGTGATGTTCTCTTTTAACATTTAATCACAGTATCGGTAATAATTACCGGTATAAATTGCATGTAGGTGTCTCTAATAATACAGCTTAAAACACAATAGCTATGAGGGTATTCTATAGAAGATGAATGCGTTTCAATCTGTCTCTCTCCCTTTCGTTCTCATTTTCTCTTTCACTTGTATTATAAGGTAATTAGGCGATAGACGATGAATTTGCCGTGGCAAATCCGTAAAGCAAGTTAGATTGAGTAAATAAAGAGAACGAGAGAAAGAGAGAGAGAGAGAGAGTGAGAGAGAGTGAGAAAGTGAAAGAGAGTAAGAGAGAGAAAAACAGAATGAGAGAGAATGGCAAAAGGCGACACAAGTGCGGACACCCCGCGGTGACGTATTCGACGCCAAGCATTGTGAACGAACCTTTCCTTCGTCAAGAGAGAGGATAAGAGAGAGAGAAAGAGAGAAAGAGGGAAAGAGATGCAGAGAGAGAGAGAGAGAGAGAGAGAGAGAAAGAGAGAGGGTTCCTTTCGTGGCTTTCGAGATGAAAAAGCTTCTCGTCGATCGGTACTCGATACGAAAATGAAAGCGGCAGCTTTTGAAAATCGTTTTAGGGTGCAATTCGATCCTATTTCTGTTTCTATGGGTTATTTCATTCTTATTCAACAATATTGACATATATATGTATGCACGTATGTATGTATGTATATATGTATGTATGTATTATTGACGTCAAAGTTTTTTCTTTTTTTATTTAAAATAACGAACGAAATTTTGGTTTAAATATGGTGACTATCAAATTTTCCTTGTGAAAATTTCAACATAACCCTTTCGTCATATTTTATTATTACCTTTAATAACGTTGGTAATTTCAAAACAAGAATGCAAAGTTTTTATGCGAGATACCACGAGGAATGTTGTTTCTTTTTTTTTTCAGGAAAAGAGAGGAGAGAGTGAGAGAGAGCATGAGTATGAAACTTGGCATGACTTTAGTATCGTTCGTAGACAATTAAGTTGCATATGGTGTCGCTTCTTGCAGTTGGTTCCACTCGCTTAAGCAGTGTAAACGGTCGATCGATTGCTCGTCTCGACTCTAAGTAAGACAATTTGACGTTGCTCTCGTATATATACTTTTAAATATATACCTATTTATATACACCTCTTAACGATAACGGACACGCTTTTTTTTATATATATATATTTAATCTCCTTTAAACAAGTATAAAGACATTAAAATACTTTCATCCATTTGTATGGTACAAGTTAAAAAAAGAAACATTGAAGCAAGTTCAATCAATCGATTGCAATTAATTTGGAAAAACAAATGTAAAAGACAATTTTTTCTTATTCCTATCTTTTTTTTTTTTTTTTTATTTATTTTTCTTATAAAAAGTATATACAAATCGTTCAAATGAAATTATTAATTCGTTCACATTGAAAACGTAATATGATTTGGATATTAATATCGATGAGTAAACGAAATACTTCGAAAACTCTTCCTTCATTCTTTTCCCCATTCATTTTTCGTGTTATTATCAATCAATGAACGGATATTATAGACGTGCGTTAACCTGCTAACATAATGGGTGTATAGAAGTCAATGCGTATGCGGCAGTGCAAGCAATTAATACCCACGAATTTGAGCATACACGTACGCATATATGTTGAGAGATATATATCTTTAGAGATACATACATACATATATATATATATATATATATGCATACGTACATACATACATTATGGGGGATGAATTTTGACGTGCGCGGCGTCAGAAACGGTGACATTCGGAACATTCACATACGTATGTGTATGAGTGTGTATGTTTAACAGGAATATAGTACTGTAATAGTAGTGATGATGGTGATAGTGATTGTGTTGGTACTGCCGGTGCCAGTGCCATTAACAGTGTTTCCCCGGAAATGTAAAGCATAATGGTGCCGGCAGCTCTTGGATATGGAACCTATTACCATCCGGTTGTATAATACCAAGCCGACGTTGTTTCGCGCGTATCGCGTTGTCACCGTTATGTTTCGGGACACGTTTTGTCGTATGAATTAGGATAGGGATGAAATCAAGAAGTGGGGGCGTAGGATGAATTAGGAAAGAATTGATCCAAGAAACGTTTTTATTCTAATGAACGAATCTTAAGAACAAAAATTAATATAATATACACGTATATATGTTTCATTCAACATTTATAGGAAAATATTGTTACGAGAGTATTTAATTATATTAATAATGCAATATATTGTAGTATAATTAGAAAACATATAGAATTATTAAAAAAAGAAGCAAATAAACGTTGTACAATAAGATATTAATAATAACTTAAGTTTAAAATATTTTTGATTCCTATTCGATATCATAATTTTTTTGTTAAGAAATTACGATTACGAAATAATTATAATATCATTTTATTCTCAATATATTTTAATTTATCTATCATCGTATTTTTCTTATCTTATTACATATATTTAATATAGTGTTATTATAATTATAATAGTTATTATAATTATATAATAATAGAGTAGGAGTATTTTTAATATAGTGTCATTATAATTAAGTAAATTAGATATTTATCGTAAAGAAATATTATTTATTAGATAGGATATAGGGAGAAGGTTTAAATCTTGCCTAGGGTAGATATGGTTTATGGCGTTAATCGCGATCCGATTCGAATTGGTTGCTATTCGTTGAGAGATAGAGTTGAGTTCGAGTTTACTAAATCGACAGCTTGGCGTCTTGTAAACACAAGCCGGTGAGATCCTGTTTGCGCTCAGTCGGGCATAATCCAAGGTAATCCTCTTGCACAATATGCGAGCGCTATGTACTCTCTCTCTCTCTCTCTCTCACTCTCTTTCTCTTTACCTCTCCGTTATATTCTACAGCTTCCAGCCTATCTTTTTACCCTCCTATTATCTTCTATATCAAAGATACTCTATCTTTTTCTCATTCACTCACTCTCTCTCTCTCTCTCTCTCTCTCTCTCTAATTCTTTCTCTCTTTTTCTCTTTTTACAGAACGAAGTGAATTCTATTTTAGGGAAAGAAAAAGATTAAAAGTGAAAACGCATGTGCATATATCCCCCCCCCCGCCGCACCACCACCACCACCACCACCACTTAACGTACGCCAAGTATTAACGGTGATAAATAAAAATAGCAATGCGAGGAGATTTGTTTGCAAAAAAAAAAAAATTAGAGAAAAAAAACGTGAGGAGGGATGTGGAACATAAAAAGAATATTTCGAACAATTTACAGTGAACGATGGAACATGCTTTCTCGCTTCTTTTCTTATAATTCTTCAGATCCGATTATGTACCGTCGGTGACAGAAAACAGCTGGTAGTTACATTTTTTCCATTTCTATGTTATGCTCTCTCTCTCTCTCTCTCTCTCTCTTTTCTTCTTTCAATATCTTTTTTCCTGTTGATATTTTTATTTTTATTATTCCTTTCGGTAACTTCGTGCTTTTCTTTAAAACGTTACGTCACGACTATTACTACTCATAATTTTTTTTTACCCACCCCCACTCCCCTATTTTTTCCCCGTATTCAAGGTACATCGTACATCTCGTTGAGACTACGGTAAATAATCCGTAACCCTTTGATAATTATCTTTATTTCTCTTTTCTTTTAGAATTTCCCAGTACGGGCGTTAAATCGTCAATCCGCGTAACAGAGCGCTCACTTTGCGTCATGATTTGTGTCTGAAAAGGTTCTTTCATTCTACGAATGAGCGCCAATGTGTTGTTTCACTTCGCGACGTTCATCCTTTGCTTCTTGTATCGTATCAGTATCCATATTTGTATCGTTTCATATATCGTTTCATTTCGTTTCACGAATCTGTTTCTTTTCCCCATTGACATCGTTCCCTCTTCATCTCTCTTTTCTCACTTTCTCTCATAATTTTTGTCTTCTTTTTCTTCTCTGTTCTCTTTCGTTCGATACACCAACACGCGAGAGAACTAACAATAACGATTTCAGGATTTATTACGTCCTAATTAGTTCGTTAACTCTTGTCAATGCTTTCACAGGGTATTTTTCTATTTTTTTTTTTTTTTTTTATCATAAAAGTGTAGTCTCCTTCTACTTATGTATACTTTTATTCCCTTCTTTTGCTACGTTTGAATAATGCTCTTTGTTTTGTCTTATCAAAGATTTATTTATAGATACTTTTTTTTTTACAATTGCATTGATGATTTCATTTGTATAATTCCTAATACCGTAATAGATTTGAACACTTATTAAAATCAATCTAATAATGGATTTATTTTATTTTCTATCACGTATAATTGTATGTAGTAATTCAAAAGATTTCACATGGAAGTTTTTTCCTATTTTTTCTCTTTTTTTTTTTTTTTTTACTGATTTATCTACAAGTATTTATTTTTAACGTTAACGTTGGTTTCATTCGATCAACTTATTGACTCATTAAAATTCATAAGAAATGAGTTTCAATGTAATACATTGAATCATTTCATTTTGATTTTATCATGGATTTATATATACAGAAATACTTTTTTATTTTCCATTAACATTTGGTTACCTTCGCATTGAAATGATAACAAATTGAACGTTAACTCATAACTAAATTCAACATGTATCGATTAATTCATTCTAATGCATAATCCAATTAATATTAACCCGCAAAAAGATATTTTGTGAATAACATTTGTAACGATATAACAGATAAAACAACAGATATTACTATAAAATAAGAATTATGAAAAAAAAAAAAAAAATAATAAAACAAATAAGTTATTAAATATTGAATATTTAACGTTTAATGTAAGATCAGGTGTTCAATTTTCGACGCAGAAATTTGATAACATATGTCCCCCAAACTCGTACAATCTATACAAAAAATTATGTATACATAAGTAACATATATGTATATATTAACATACACATTTTATTTTTATTCCGATTTGACGTATACTTACTTACTCGTTTGTCCTCCTCCTCTTCCAAAATATCTTCCCCTATCCTCTTCTCTATCATCCTACCCTATCTACTACCATATACAGAAAAAAAAGATACAACATTTCTTGTGTAGATAAGGTCGTGTAAAAAAATAGACGAATATTTTATTTTATCTTGATAGCTCTTTCATATACGTTCGTTTTTTTTTTTTCTATACTCTCTTGAGAGATATCTCTCATATGCATCACGATGATAACCAAGGGAACCCCTTCGGAACACTAATTATCGCACTTAGCCTCACTTCTACTCCCTCCGATCCTTCACCAATGTATTTTCTTTTTTCTCCTGTATCTTCTCTCTCTTTTTAATTCTCCTACCATTCTATTTTATTTTTTGTTTTTTTTTTTATTCTCTCATATCTCTTAGTTTGTTATTTTCTCGCGCTTTCTCGGTGCAAACGCGATGAAGAATTTGAAGGGGTGTTACTTTAGCGAGAGTAGTTAACCATCTTCAACGAGTACGAAGCGAGGTAATTACGATACTTCATATCGCCAATGTTACGTTCATCCCCCTTTTTTCTTTTTYTTTTTCTTTTATTTCTCTCTTTTAACAGAATCCCTACATGGTTGTATTATTTCATGGGAGGAATCACGTTTTAAGAGGGTAAACGTCGACTCTTTTTGTTTTTTCAAAACGAACGATCATCTTTATGTAAATACGTGTAGTGTATACGTGTATAGGGGGTGAGGGAGTGAGAGGAAGGGATGGAAAGAGGGAGGAAGAGTGCAAACATACAAATTTTATTTCTATGTAGGCCAAATTTTGTCTTGAATGATTTTCTTCTTCTTGTTCTTCTTCTTCTTTGCATTAAGAAAGTCAATGATGGAAGGTACGAGGAATGAGTAATTGATCGAAAAAAAAATAATAAAAAATATGTGAAAAAAAAAAAAAAAAATTAGGTAAAAAATATTTGATTAGAGTATATTATAATTTTTTTGTAGCGTGTGCCACGTTTGAGCAGAGAGTGCTCGAATGACGATATGTCAATGAAACGTCAAGCGTTCTAATTTACACAGGTGGGGTTATGCGAATGAAAGAATTACATAAGAGATATACTTCTGTTGAAGAAAAAAAAAACTACATTATATATACATATGCATATGTATATATAATGTAGATAAAAATGAAAAGAAACAAGAAGAAGAAGAAGAAGTAGTAGAAGAAAAAATAACACTTGTCGGTGGAAAGATTTTTCGAGAAAGATTTAAGAAATGTGTTTCTCATAAAATGAATTTAATCTGTGTCAAATGTTTGATTTTTAATTGAAAATAAAATAAAAGAAAAAATTCTGCATCTCTTTTTTGCTTTATTTTAAAAATTAAATTTAATAAAGTTAATTTAATTATTAATAAATATAAATAAATTATTAATTAAATAAATTATTATTATAATATAATATTATAATATAATAATTATTATTAATAATTAATATTTTATTTATTAATAATACAAAAAATTTTAATAATTTAAAATTAATTTAATCATTTATTATCGTTGACAAATTGTTTTTATTATCAAAGTCGGTAAAAAAAAAAAAAAATATGAATTTTTGTTGAACTTTAATTATCCGATTTACAGATAATCGGAAAATATTTAAAAAAGAAACATAGATTTATTTTAAAACGAAAACGCGTTTTATATCGTTAGTCAACATTTTTCGTAAGATTACGAAAGGAAAAGAGTTTTTATAAACAATAGCGTCCCTGATCTTTTTCAAGTACATTAAAATAGTTAAATTATATTCTATACGTACGAGTATGTTTACTTTTTTTCTGTATACATGTAAACAGTCGAGACAGTTACAGTTCGGTCGTCCTACCGTACACATGTCAGCTTGTGCACCGCATACTTGGTATGAATATTATTTGTTAGTAATATTTCAATGATTTTCAATGAATTATTTATAATTATTAATTATTAATTGTTCGTAAAATAAATTGAATTCACTTTCTCTTAATTCACCTTTTGTCAATATATGATCAAATTAAAAGTATAATATATTTTTTTCTAAACAACCGATTTATTTTCTACGTTTAATTTAACATTTCAGCTAACTGTTTAATTAATTATACGTATGATTTTTTTTGCATGGATTATTATTCGAACTCTTACCATCGTTGAGATCACTATTCAGAATACGTGAATATGATTTGATACACTGCATATGTTTTACTAAAATAATTACCAGATGTATTAATAATAATATATCGTTGTAAAACTTTCAAATTCAAGAAACAATCAATCTTACTAAATCAGCTTGCAAATAGATATAAATATAATTTGTCAGTAAGATTATTTTGTAAGATTTTAATATAAATATTATATAAGCAAATTGAATAATATGAATAAAAAGAATTTATTTCAGTGAACAATAAGATGTTAATTACATTTATGATCAATCTTACCAAATCAGTTTCTAATTGGGTGTACATAAGTTGTCAGTAGGGATTTCTTTTTTGTAGGTTTAATATAAATCTATTGAATAATATGAATAAATAAAAATTTGTTACAGTGACCAATAGGGTGTTAAAGGCCCAAAGATTCTGCCAACGCAGCAGCTCGGCGCTGCGGTCGCTCCATGGCCGGGCGCCACCGGCCTCCTCGCCTCCGTCACCGCTGACGATATGGCACACAAGGGTAAGTTTTTTTCTTTTTTTTCATTTTAAATATCAACGTATTAATCTCTTAGGCACTGCTGAATAATACGCGGAGTTCTTTCTCTGTAAGGCAGAATTCAACGAGAATTACATGTAAACGATAAAACTACGTTGCGTGACGACCAATGCTTGTTCTGTACGCGAGTACATTTTAACGAAGTTTTTCATAATTAAATTATAATTTTTGTTTAAAGAACTTTTTACTTATACACTTTACTTTAATAATTATCAATAAAATTAAGTATAATATATTTTAAAAGATCTTATCCGTGAAAGCTATTACAATAGCACGTTGTACTGGAAAATGGCATCCGTGAAAACCACTATAGTGGCATGTAGTTCCTAAGAGATTAATAACAAATATTTTCTAATCACAACACTGATCTTACATAAGAATCGAAACCCGATAAAATATAATAATCGACAAACAATTATCGATGACAACGTAGAATTGAAAGTTGCAATTATTTGGTATATCGAAAAGTATACTTTTAGGGGGGAGGGATAACAAAGTTTATCGAAACTTAAAAAAAAACAAAAATTACAACAATCGTGTTATCAATTAAAAATATATATATATATATATATATATATAATACTTCCTCTGTTAATTATTTTCATTTTTAAAAATACTAATTACAGTCCTCGCAATATCCAACACTTTAAATATTATTATAATTAAACAATATTTTCCTTATTTGTTTTGGGTTAACTTCAATAAAACAACTTTTTAGGGGGGTAACGTATATATTTACGAAATTTGATAAAATATTTGGTAATTTCTAACGTGTTGAATTTTTTTTTTTTAATATATTTTTCATATCTATTCGATACAAAAGGGTTATATCACATGCAGAGTTCTTAAGATTGAATGAATAGGAGGAGAAGGAGAAGAAGGAGGAGGAGGAATAAGAGGAAAAGGAAGAGTAGGAGTAGGAAGGTTAGGGGAGGGGGGTACTTGGAATCTTAGTGGAGTCGAATCGGAACGTCCAAGAATCAAGAGGGAGACGTTCGGTTGATGGCTAAGGCGTTTAACCCCATTAGTCCTGAATGGAACTTCTCTTCTCTCCTGTCTCTCCTCTTCTTTCATCTTCTCTCTCTTTCTCTTTCTATCATTCTCCTTCACCCCCGCTGAAGCTCTCTTAACGCAGGGTCCAAAGAGGATGAGCAGACGACGTCTCAGGGCTTTCTAAAGCCGGCAGCTCCTGTGCTTCAAACTGGTTGCTGCTGCTCACTTCACGTATTGATTTCCATTCTCTCGTACCTTCCAACACTCGCCCTTTTTCTCACTATACTTCTCTCTTTCTCTCTCTTTCTTTCTGTCTCTTTCTTATTTTTATTTCCTTTCGGTATCACTAATTTCCTGTTTCTTCGATATTAATCCATAAATACGTAAGAATAATGTTAACATACGATATCGTTTAGTAATCCTTCGATTATTTATTACAAAATTATTCCTGTGTTCATATTTAAGTTTAAATTAATGAATAAGTACCTATATAATCGGAGAATTTAGAATATTTTGAAAAAATTTTGATCACTTATGTAAACAGAAATTTTAATTATACTATCCCTTTTGGTGTGAAAGATATTTTTTATTAAATAATATTATATATAATAATATTAATTAATAATATTAATTAATAATATTAATTATAGTAATATATGATTATGTGTATATTATTATATATAATAATATATATTCATATTAAATAATACTAATTTACAATTCCAGATGAATTTAGAACAGCAGACAATGATCAAAGAAGCTATCATCACAAAAGCTACANAATATATTAATATTTATATAATTAATATTATATATAATAATATTAATTATTTATTATTAAATAAAATATTTTTTATTTAATATAACGAATAATATAATAATATATTAAGCATTAATTATTTTAATTTTATACATATAATAAAAAGTGTTAATAGGTTTCCTTTTTTTACTAACGTAGTTCTTATCTAAAAAATAAAAATAAAAATAAAAATTCTATTTCCAAATTTTAAAGAAAGTGTTAGTTTTGTAAAAACGAAGAAAAAATTGTCTTATTTCATTTGATAAAGTGATTATCATCAATATCCATCATCAGAAGTGTTGGTAATACGAACTTAATAAATTTGTGAAGAGGATCGTAGTAAGAAGGAACTTAGAAGAATCCACAAGTGAGAGTAAACGACCTAGATCCGTGGTGGAACGCGGAGAACGATCGAAAATCCACGAGTTATCTGACCGAGTGCAGCTCAGTGGGGTGTGTAGCGTTAAGTTGGCGTTAGCTCATCGAATCGCCTCGATAGACCGACCTCGGCCGAACGAGATGAGGGTTTTGATCGATCGTACGTACAAATCGCGTTTCCCTTTTCTATATATCTTTCCTTTTCCCTCTTTCTCTCTCTCTCTCTCACACACACACATACATTCATTCTCATACTTCCTATCTTTCTTTTTATTTTGCTTTATTATTCCATCTATATATCAATATGTTTTTCCATTTGTAGGATATAAAAAATACCCCTTTACTTATTTCCTTATTTTAAATATAGTACGTTAACTTCGATTAAAGGGATGAATTTTCTAATATCAAATATTCATATATATATTTATTATATTAATTATATATATATATATATATTATATATTTATATTATAATTATTATATTATATATTATATATTGTAAATGATTGAGTCAATTTAATTTGTTGCGTTAATAGGAATTTATATTGGAGTGTATAAAAATGATAAATAATATTGTCAAAATTATAATTTCAAAATTATATAATATGTGGGTTAAAAATGAAATTGATAAATAAATAATATATTATGCTACATCAAATATAACTATCGGTACCGCGTAAATTAACCGCATATGTATGTGTTCTTTTTTATATTTTAAAATCATCAAACAAACATGTATTTAAAAATTCAAATAAAATTATAAATAAACCAATCTCTAATTTCAAACGTAAAAGGTGTTATATATAAAACATAGAAACTACAAATTAAAAATATGATCAATCGTTTGAAGTAAAATTTAGATCATGGAATTGTTTCTTCGATAGTTTGGTATATTTATCTCAGTCTCGATCACGTGACTTCATTCTTTATTCCAACGTGGGGTGTGGATGAAAAAAAAAAAAGAAAAAGAAAAAGAAAGAAAAAAAAGAAAAGTGTCTCCCGGAAGTTTGGCAAATCGTTCGACCTCCGTTTTACCACGAAGAGAGAGTCGAGCTGTCAGCACGACGTCTACGTCGACGAATCAAGCCACCCCCCTGTGGAGTCGCTTTTACTCGTAAAGGGATGAGATGCTTACCGGCTTGCCTAGAGGAAAGGGAAGAAAACCAAAAGAATAAGAAAAGAAAAAGGGTGGCAAAAGAGATAGAGAAATATATAGAACAGGATGAGGAGGAGGGGGTTAGGAAGCGAGTGGGAATTCAAGAATACGAAGAACGAAATAAGAATAAGAAAGGTTTGCCTGTTCTTCTTCTTCTTCTTTCTCTTTCTATTTCTATTTTTCTCTTTTGCACCAAGCGTGATATAGATATATATAGATATATAGATATATAGAAAGATAGAAAGATAGATAGATAGTAGAGAAGGGGTGAAGGGTATAGTGGTGTGTGCTGGTACTGCTGGGTTCCTGGAGCATTGATCGTTTCTGAATTCAGAGTAGATGGCAACCCCCAAGCGTTTCTTCAATCCTCCTCCCCCTGTGCGCCCTCGTTCTACTCCTCGTTCTACTCCTCGTTCTCCTCCTCCTCCTCCTCCTCTTCATCTTCTTTCTCTTTCTACCTTAAGTCACCCTTCCTCAAGTCTGTCCTGAATATACGTACTCGTCTTCTTCGTACGTTCTACGTAGCGAAAGAAAAGAAAAGAGAAGAGAAGGAAAGAGGAAGAGGAGGAGGAGGGAAAATGGAGGGAAAAAGGAGGGTGTCGTAAGAGAATGCGAAAAGGGAGAGATACGACGACGAACTACGACGACGACGTTGGGGTTGGTTGAAGGTGGTGGGGAGCATGGGAGTTGGGGGTGGTGGTAGCTCTTTAAAACGACGACGAGAAGGCGTTTTCGTTCGTCTGGTGCAAAACAGACAGAAACCCTTCTTCTTTTTGATCCCACCACCATCCCCTTACTTACTTACTTACTTTGACTAGAACCCGCAGCACATCCCCCGACAGCTCGGCGACTCTTATTCAATTAATTCGTAACCAACAAAAATGCTACCATCTTATATTTTCTTTTTTTTTTACATACCCTCAACATTTGTGTTCCTCTCTCCTCGAAGTTGCGTTGAAGAAAATGGGGAATGAGGGATGAGATAACTCGTAAGAAATTTTTACTTTGAAACCTCAACTCTGAGGGGTAAATCCCTTTTTTCTTCTTCTTCTTCTTCTTCTTTCTTTGTATTTTTTCTTCTACTTTTTTTTTCTTTTTATTTCCTTCTTATTTCATATTTCTTCTTCGTTTCTTTCAACAGCTGTTAGATGATACCGGTGTGTTGCTTCTATAGGATACGTTTGTGCAGTTCGCGGATGCTTTTGTTGTTTGTTTCCAAGTGTTCTTACCCTTACTACTCTCTTCTTAACCCTCTGTTTCATCGTTTTCACCCCTTCTATCTCGTTTTCTCTCGTTTTATCTCGTTTTATCTCTATCTTCCTCTCTCTCCTTCGTTCTTTCCGCTTGGCATTGAAGCTACCAAGCGGAAACGCTCGTTTCGTTTGGCACCTCGGGGGTCTCGATGACGAGGAGGAGAAGAACCTTCGCAGAGAAATTGTAATTAGCTCCTCGACGTTCCTACCATAGCCTGATATTTTTCTCTCTCTTTCCCTCTTTCTCTCTCTCTCTCTCTCATTCTCTTTATTTCTTTCTCTTTCTATTTTTCTCACTCTTATTCTCGAGATACCTCGAGACCTTTAATTGTCAGCCCTTTTTCCCCACCCCCAACTTTGTTCTTCATCGGTAAAACGAAATCGATGGTTATATCATTATTATTATTATTATTATTATTATTATTATTATTATTATTATTATTATTAAATTTATTATTATTATAAAAAATTTTATTGAAACATTCGCGACCGCTGATGTGAATTCACGTCTTTCCAAGTTCTATTCCTGGTTGCCGTTGAGGTGATTCACGTCTCATTTTACATTTTAAAAATTTAATAAAAATAAATTTATATATTATATTTGTTCATATATATATAAATTAAAAAATTTATATTATTTTATAATTATTATTATTTTTTATTATTTTTTATTATTATTTTATTACTACTTTATTAGTATTTTATATATATATATATATATTTAATTATAAATAATTTTAAATTTATATTTAATTACTTAAAAATAATAATTAAATATTGTATTTAAATATAATATTCAAATAATTATATTTTATTATTTAAATGTAAATTTAAATAATTTAAACATATATTTATGTATTTATATAAATTTTATATATTTATGTATAGAATATATGTAAAAATTATTGTTTTTTTCAAAATTTCATCATTTTTGTCGGTACTTAGTATAAGAAACGGAAAAAATATGCTGGCCGCGAATGTATTATATAACATTTTATTTATAGTTTAATTCATAAAATGATTTCAATATAAACTGTAGTAACATAATAATCGTTCTTTCGTTTATGTCGATCTTTTTATTCGTTTTTGTTTTGTTTTGTTTGTAATTAAATTAAATCAATATAATAATTTAATGGGGTAATTACATGGAAATAAATGTTGGTGAGAAACTCAACAATCGATGATTTTTATTTATACCATTTATACGTTTCATTTATAAAGATAAAAATATTCGATCGATTGTAAAAAGATAAAAAAAAAAAGTAGTAGGGATTGTATACGTCGTTATAAATACTTTTCCTCGAGTAACTTTGTCCTCTTCGTAAATTTTCCAATCATCGTTTTTTTCTTTTTTTTCTATTTCATCCCCCGATAGAGTAAAAATAAAAGAAGAAGAATAAAAAGTATAAAAAGAAACTACTACTACTAATAAAAAGAGAAAAAGTTCGATAGCTGTCGTGCAAAGTTCAAAGCGAAGAAGAAGAAGAAGAAGAAGAGTTTTTATTTACTCGGTCAAGTCGACTCGCCGATGTCACTCAAGGTCGAAGCCCTTCCCTTTAAGTTGAAAGTTACTATCGAAAAAGACGAGGACTTTTTTTCTTTTTTTTTTCCTATACTGATATGGGAAAAATTCTTCCTTACCTTTCTTACATCCCCCGTCTTTCCCTTTCTTCGTTTCGTTTTCTTCCATCATTCGTTCCCAACGTTCGTTCGTTCGTTCGTTCGTTCGTTCGTTCGTTCGTTCGTTCGTTCGTTCGTTCGTTCGTTCCTACGTTCATTCGTTCGTACCATCGTTCCTTCCTTCCTTAGTAGAAGATAGTCTAACACAGAGGGGGGACTGTACGTCTTGCATCAAGTGTATTCGACTGTAAAATTCCCTCTTCAAACAGAAACGGGTGGCTGGCTGGCACATTTTAGGCGGGTGGTAGCTTGGGCCACCATCACGAAGAAAACGGGGTGGGGGTGGAAGTTGGAGGTTGGGGGGAGTCCAAGGAATTCGAAGTCCCAACGAAAAAATAGAAAGAGAGAGAGAGAGAAGTAGCACCGATGCAAGGAAGAGCAAAAATATCCAACGAGTATCCAGCACACGTACGAAATGGCTCGATAGATAGCCGTAAAAATCCTCCTCTGGTCCGTTCCAGTCTCTCAAGATACTTGGGCTACTAAAGCGAAAGAGAAAAAGGTTCGAGAGAAGAGGAAAAAGTCCGAGTGGAAAAATGAAAGGGGAGTCGGGGGGTGGTTCAAGGGGGGTAGGGTCTTCAGACAACGTAGAATATTCACGAATATTCCCGTTGTAATTTACTATATTCTTTTCTTTCCCTTTTGTGCTTTTCTCTCTTTCTCTCTTTTTTTTTTTTTTAATTTTATTCTTTATCTAAAATGGGGAGGAGGGAAAAAGGGAAATTATTATTTAGATTATATTATGGATACATTTTTATTGAACGTTTAGGGTAATAAATTTTATATTACAAGTTAAATGTATTTAATTATTTAAATAATTTTATATATATATATAAAATATATAATAATTGTATATATATATATATATATATATAAAATTTATATTATATATTTTTTTCCATAATATTGTAGATAATTTGTCTTGTTTTGTAATAAGAAAATAACAAAATTTAAAACTTATTTTATATATTTTTTTCTTATTTATTTCTTTCTTATTTCTTTTTTTTTTTGCTAGAATGTTAAGTAAATAATCTTTGGTATTTTTTTTATTTAATATATATATATATATATATCACATTGAAAGATCGTGAAAGAAAAATAGAAGTTGTCGAGAAGGTAATAAAACGAGTGCTCATTAACGAGATAGAATAGAAGTGCTTGAGATCCACCCTCTTTCACACCATTGTCACTGCTAGAAACTAACGTTATGGGAATTTCATGGATTTTCTTTGGTCGATAACGTCCCGATCGTTTCGTTGATTTAACGCTGATAGTTTCAACGAATAAATCGAAAGACGAAGTGCTATTGGATGTTTATCTGTCCGAAAAGTAGCGCTTATATTTGTTATCTAATCCATATTTTATTTTTTCTTTCTATAAATATAGAATTACCACAGTTCCACGTGTACAGGTGTGAATGATATTTTTCTTTTTACATAAATTAACAATAATCAAATATATATAATCGATGTAACGTGTTATTTTTCAAATAACATATTTAATATTACTTTAAAAATAAATATATGAATAATTTTATAATATCGATAATATAATTTTAATACTTTGTATATTTGTTTATAATATATACAATATTAAAATTATTATAATAATATAATTTTTTTATATAT
>NW_015148976.1:1713948-1748948 GCF_001465965.1 Polistes dominula
TATCTTAATTATTTATTTATTTATTCAATTATTACAAACCTTATCATACACAAATGTTTTAAGAATTCATATAAATATATTAATAGATTATTTTAAATAACTTGCGAATATAAAGGATCAAAGTTAGAATCAAAAATAAAATAAAATATATTTCAATGAGAAAAATTAAAAAAAAAAAAAGAAGAAATTGTTCATCTTCTCACTGTCCTAATGAAAAATATTATCCAATGGAAAAAATTGGACGTAAACTACGTTGATACGTTAACGTTACTTCATGGCAACTTTCCAAATAACACGTTTTCAATGTTACAAACGACGTACTCGTCGTCGATGACATTTCACGACGTCGCGACGTCGATGACGACGTTCTCTTTTCTCTCTCTCTCTCTCTCTCTCTCTCTCTCTTTGCTTTCCATAAAAGGGTAAAAGAGCCTTGAAGTAGAAAGAAAAAGAAAAAAAAATAATATCTAATATTAATATTTTTAATAATAATAATTATTATTATTATCATTATTTTCATTTAATATGCTCGTCCAATCACACTGATCGAATTAACGAATATTATTATACGCAATGTAAGAAAAAAAAAAATATAAAATTGAAACAAGATGCACAAGGATTGAAAATATTTCGATAAAACGTAAAAAGATAGAAGAAGATCTCATAAATATTTATCAAAAGAAAGCGGACACACAAAGTGTATCAAAGAATAAAAAACATCTCATTCTCTCTCTCTCTCTTTCTCTCTCTTTCTCTCTCTCTCTCTCTCTCTTTCTCTCTTTCTGTTTCCCTTCCTTTTTGATTCTGATCACGCGAGGCGGGAAAATAAAACCGAATTCAAATCGAAAAAAGATATACAAGAAAACATACACACTAACACATGCACACACATACACATACACATACACACATGTAGAAAAAGAGAGAGAGAGAGAGAATAAAGAAATAAAAGTAGCAAGTTAAATAAATATTTTGACAAATTTCGTCTTTAGGGTCAAAGATAGATTTGAAGATAGAAAGAGAAGAGTATATAGTGGTTAAAGTTGTATATGTATGTAGTAAGGATTGCATTTAGGGTATACTAGGATCAGAAAAGGAGAAGTTGGTGAGAGGGAGGGGGAGGGAGGGGAGGGGGAGGGAGGTAAAGCGGGTTGGTTCGGATGCTTATCCGTGGGTACGCGCACAACCGTCGACCTAATTTTCCCCTAAACGTTTCCGGAGATTACATCGGTTTCTCTTTGTACGGTACCCTGTGGACGTCGATGTGTTTCAATAGGGGGAAAGAGGGTGATCCTCAACCCCCTTCCGCACCGTCCGCTGCTATAAGCTCATCTCGACTCGGGAAATGTAAGATGGTGGACAGATTTGCTTATGTAAGAATAAATATCCGACAATTGTATGAGTGTATGTGTGTGTATGTGTATATGAGAGTAATATTTAAACGAAAATTGTACAATTGTTTTTTATTTTTTGAGGAGGAGGTGAAATAGTTGAGGGGTTGTTTTATTCGTCGGCACGCGTTAAAACACACTTATGGGAACGTTTTTCTTTTATTTTTATTTTTTTTTTTTTTTACCCCGATTTTATATTATTCTTTCTCTTTCTTTAGAAAGAACACTTGAGTAGAAAAAAAAAGGGACAAGAAAAAGGAAAAAAAGAAAAAGAAAATGCAAACTTGTTCGCGTACTCACTTGGAACGTATTCCCTTTTTTTCCATGTTCTAAGACGCAGGAGCGTAATTTCTCTCTCTCTCTCTCTCTCTCTCTCTCGTTTTTTGACTGGCAAGAAGAAAAGGGAGATGAAAATAATAATAAAAAAAGAAAAAGAAAACAAGAAGAAAGGGTAAAAAAGGGAGTTAGTAGATTGTAGGTGCATATAGTATATAGGAAAAGAAGAAAAAAAACAGTGCGTGAGATCGTTAGCAGGTTTAGGTAGAGGAGTCAAGAAGTCAACGATAATGACGTCGTTCAGTTGTCGTCTACGACACAACTGGTATACCACCTAGGATTTTCATTTGATTTTTCGCAAGATTCGTGTGGTCTACTCTTTCTCTCACACATACTCTTTCTTTTTCTCAGATTTTTTATTTCACTATTTTCTTCTTTAAACTTCGTCTACGTATTACTTACTCCGTACTTATTATTTTAACGTTTTATTTTTACTTGCTCACTTGTTTGTGCTTGTTTGCTTGAATCCATCTTTTGCATGATAAACTGTGAAGCGTTTGCTGTTTAAGTTGTTGTTGTTGTTGTTATTGTTGTTTGATGAAAAGCTTCTTTTCTTTCTTTATTTAGTTCTTTTCTTATATTTCTTCTATCCTTTTTCTCATCCATCTATTTCCTACTCTTTCTCGAATCCTTGAAAGGACTACCACCGACATGGTCTGCCACTTCAAATTCTGAAGTTTCGGCATTCGAGTCCGGTCCTCACACAATAATAACTATTCCACCCGCACACCTGCTCTCTCTCTCTCTCTCTCTCTCACACTTTCTCTCTCTTTTCTCAAGAACTCTACTCTGTAAGTTCCCCGGATTTCGAGTGTTGTTCTGACCTATATATATACTACTTATATACTACTTATATATGTTACTTCGTAACAATCATAAGTTTAAGCCGTCTTTATAATACCATCGACACAATTGTTACTATTCTTGTTTGAATTGTCATTTATACTTCTTCAGAATTCACTTTTAACTTATTTAAATAAATATTTTATAATTTAAGTATATATATGTTTATACGTATATATAAAAAATAACATATGTATATACTTATAAACATATATACGTATAATATATATGTACAAGTTATATATGTTATTTTTATTTAAAATATATAAGTTTATATGTTAATAAGTAAATATATTATATTTTATACACATCAACGATACATTTCTAAATATAATAATACCATACAATCATTTTAATTTTAATCATACTTCTCCTAGGGTTCAATTTTTTTGTAGATAAATTCATAGCTCGACTATTTAATACAAGTGCAAATAAAGAAAAATGATGATCGAAATCGATATGATGCACACATTACAACAACCTTTTTCTTTTTTTTTTTTACCCAGTATATTCCCACAGTTGATCATTCCGATACGAAAACTAATTATGTCAAAACCCCTCACGTGGGCACAAGTCCCACGAGAACAAGCAGGGCCAAACCACAATACGAACCAGTCGATGTCATTGTGCACCTTGTAAACGATTGTGCTTATACGCCTCTGTAAAAGTGGTGAAGAGGGTGTTTCGTGGAGGTGAAGTATAGAGTTGGGAGGGGTGGGGAGGGGGGTTAAACCGGGGAAACGAATCTTACGGGTCGTATACGAATCCCCCTAGTTTTACGTTTTGGATCCTGCTTCTGGACCCTTTTTGCGTTTTTCGTAATAACTGGTGAAAAAAAAATAGCAGAGGGGGGGGAGGGGGGAAAACTTCCCTATCGAGAAGATTCAAGAAGAATCTCCCTCGTACATGTCGATCGCGATTAAGCTTTTCCCTTCTCTCTCTCTCTCTCTCTCTCTTTTTCTTTTCTTTTTCACGAACAAGCACAGACAGCAGACGGATTACCACGTTGGAACACATGTCGTTCCGCATTGTTAACCCCGATTTCACATTTTTAACGGAAATACTTCCACCTGGTACTTCGTCAAACTTTGAATGCTTCTTACATGAATATTAACATATTTACTAGTATTTTTTTACAAAATATACTTGTATGTTATCTCTCATTCAATTCCATATTACCCCTAGTAGCACAAAATATTGAAAAATATTGAATACGAAAAAATATGAATATGAAAAAGACATTAAATCTTTATTTAATATTAAATACACATGCATTCAATATTTTTCAATATTTTGTGCTATTAGGGTACAATAGATCGTTAATATTTGTAATCTATTGGATTAAATAGATACAGTTTTGTATTTGATATACAGAATAACGTAAAAATTCTAAAAATTTGATCAAAAGTCACGTTACAATATATATGTACATATATATAGAATAATTTAATTTTATATACATTAGTATGGTTAAGTACCGAAAATAATTTATCCTACGATCAAGTTATACAATCGCAAAAGTCAACTTTAGTCCCATTTAACGAAGTACTTTAACTTTACCCCTCCCCCTTTCCCTCAGTAATACAAACCAATCCAATTGTGAATTTCATTCATCGTAATTGAAGTTGAAAATGGTTATCCCACGTTCTAATTGTCGAAAAAGAGAGACCTTGAAGGATGGACCACTTTTTATTTTTATTTGTTGTTGTTGTTGTGTGTTCCTATTCTTTATCCCTTTTACTGTTCTTTCTTAAGAGTTATCGGCATTTCTTCTTCACTGGCGTGGGTCTTCATGAATGCCAAGATAACCATCGTGAATATACCAAATGAGAGAAAGAGAGAGAGAGAGAGAGAGAGAGACAGATAGAGAGAGATAGAGATAGAAAGAAGGTAGTGAACTCCAGTGCCGACGTGGACGTAGATACGTGTACGCGCATATTCTATGTGGAAGCTGTAGACGGGCCTTTTCCACGTAGTGCACCCAGAGAAGCGGCTCTGACAGATCCGTTGGCGCGGAATAACGCGTTTACGAGCTCTTTGTCCGGTCCGCTTTGGACGGCACGGCTGGCTCCGTTCTCTCCAACCCTGGCTGTTGCTGCTGCTGCTGCTGCTGCTCTGCTGTTACTCTGCCCTACCTTACCTTTCCCTATACTATACCCTGCCCTATTCCTGGTTCTGTTGGTGCTGCTGCTATTGCTGCTGCTGCTGCTGCTGCTGCTGCTGCTGCCGACACTGCCGTTTCTGCCGATCCTGATCTATTCCCCGACCTTCCAGTTCGTCAGCACAGGTTGGCCTCCAGGTAATTGGATAATTCGACCCGGAAGAGAAACCCCACTGTCAGGAAGCTCGGACCGATCGTGTCGACTTGCTCTCTCTCTCTCTCTCTATCTGTTTGTATAGATACTTGGATAGAGAGAAAGATGAGAGACCCATAAAGTGGCCCTGTTTTCTATGCCCTTATACACCAAAAGAGAGACTACTCTTTGTAATATGATCGATTAGAAATTTGTTGGTTCAGAATTTCCTCATTTTATTTTTTTTAAGGTATATTGTTGTGAAAGGGAATATGCGAAGTATATATATGCATACGTTATTCTAATATATCAATTAACGTTTAAATATTATTATAAGAAATAATTTTGAATTAATTTGATATCATATTGGTATCATTTAATCGCAATACTAAGATTTGATTATTTTTAAAAAAAAAGTATTTAAATTGTGGGAATCATCGACCGATTGAAATTTTCATAATTAAATATATCTAAGAATGATCTATCAATAGGTGTAAAAAGGGTGAAGTTGTGAAGTTCTCTTGAAACGTCTAATTCAATGATATATACATCACAGACGATCGGAATCGAAGAAAAGACCCTTGACCCTGGTACTATAAGAAACCAACATACATCTGTCGAATAGTCGACGTTCTTTTCTCCCCTTGTCGATGATCAGGGATGAATCGAGTTGTCAATGGGAGGCCATTAATAACGCTAATAACTGTTGGGACCACGTTTTCGGTAGAAAGGTCGAGTCTTTGATGCAAAAAATAGACAGAGAGAGAAGGGGAAAAAATAAGGGGGAGGGGGAAGAAAAAGAATATTGTACTGCTGCTGATGCTGCTGCTGCTGCTGCTGTTGGTTGCAAATGTAGTAGCTTGGTTGCAGGTCAAAGCGTGCGGCAGCACATTGGATACAAACAGCGACACAACAAATACTCCAAGACTCATTGTCCTCTTCAGCAACAGGACAGTCGTTCACAAGCTTCACTACAAATAGGAATAGAAGAAAACCTATGAGGGTTCCCTCATTTTCAAAACATGTCTATAACAATAAGGCTATTATGATGATCGTAGCTATCGATGTTTTCTCCTCCTTCTTCTTCTACATTTTTTCTTCCTCTTTTTATTTTTTTTTTCTACTTTCTCTCTTTCTCTTTCTTTTTCTCTATATATTTCGATTTCATCTTTTTACAAGTGGTCAATTCCTGAACGTCTAAACTGACCCTCGTCATGTCGTCTTCAGCATCTCAATAGGCTAACGACACAGGAGCAGAGTATTGGAGTAACAGAGAGAGAGAGAGAGAGAGAAAGAGAGAGATAGGAAGAATCTTTTTCATCGTACGATTTTACCGAGAAAATAGAAGACGCCACTCGATATAATGTATTATGTGTTTCGGTATATCATAGATGTATGTCTTCTTATAGAAACCTTCTTGTTACTTGTCATTGAAGATCTATGAAAGTTTCTCATAAATTGTATAGCACTGTATGTGTAATATCATGTGGGAAATTGTATTATGGTAAAATTTAAAGATTTATATATATATATGAGAATTATGAAATAACAACACGGATATTGGACTATTTTTATATGGTATATAAAATATTGTAATTATCAGAACACAATAAGAACAATGGTTGATTAACAAATAAATTAATCGTTCGTATTACGAATTAATAAAAATAATTCAGAGCGAATAATTGATAATATTTGAATGACTAAATAAATTAAAAACTATATGAGTCATCAATATAAAATATAAATAATTTTATGTTTAATATATAATTTTAAATATAATATATTAATTATATTATAATGAACTTTCGAGTTCCTAATGCCAATTAATAATAAATAATAATAATAATAATTAATATAATAATGCATTAATAATTTTATAATAATTTAAAATAATAATTAATTGTAAGATAAATTTCAATGAAATATTATAAATTAATCTTATTTAATTTTTTTATGATTTTTATATTATAACATATATATATATAAAAATACTAAGTAAAGAAAATGTTTTGGGTTGTGCTACTTAAAATCCGAGTTCTCTTTATCCTCTCGACCGATTATCCTCGGTAGTGCAGAATCGTTCAGGAGCCGGGATACTCGAGACCAAGTGGGCATCCAAACCGACTCCTCCCTCCTACTTTCCCTCCGAAGTTGAGAAGCCTCAAATGGCTCCAGGGGTGTCTCTTCTCTCTTTATCACTGTCCCACTCTCTCTCTCTCTCTCTCTCTCGCTCTCTTTCGTTCATTCATTCTCCGGAAGCACTTCTCAGCTTGGAACGATTGAGACACCAACGAGACTCTGTACCATGTCGGTGGAGGTGAACCAACCACCTTAAACCATCCTCGTCGAAACCGTTTGTTGACGATCCTTCTCTTATTTTCCTTCTCTTTCTTCTTACTCTTCTTCTTCTTCTTCATCTTACTCTACTAGTTCTCACACTAATTGTCACGTTACTTTACAAGCAACCAAACCTGTCGTAACTCTGTCAGTAAAATTTCCTAAAACCTTGACCACTTTCATTACAATCATTCCATTACATTCTACCAATTAATTTCAATCATTTAACTAATCAATAAACTAATCAATAAAATGTAAACTAATTCGATACACAAATATTAGACGGGGGAAGGGAGGAGTTGAAAATTGGAATGGGTACATTAAAAAAGGAAAATCTTAATTATCCTTTGTTTCTTTKAAAGTATATGATTATTATTATTATTTTTAATTGTTCATGGTCACGAAACATTGTTACTTATTATAAAATAATTTATTATCAATTAGGGTAAAAATTACTTGAACACAATTTTATTAATATTAGAAATATTGGGTTGGCAAAAAAGTAATTTCAATTTTCTAATGTGAAATAAAACTCAATTGGTTATTTTTACGTTTATATACGTTTATTTACAATTACACGAAATTTGTGTTTCTATAGCAACCAAAAAGTGTCAACTAACAAACCCCTCAAAAGAAAAAAATTCTAACATTAACAAAAGAATAACGAAACAAACAATAACGCTTTCTATTGGTGCAAGCCGAAATTACTTTTTTGGCAGCCCAATATTTTATACGTGTTGTTTAAATTTTGAAATATTTGAATAGGAAATAAATAAATAAATAATAAAAAGATTAATAGAGGCGTGGAAAATGTTAAAAGTAGTGGGAAAATTGTTCTTCGATGATGATCCCTCACCCACCAACACCCTCCTACCCCACCCCTTTCTATCACCAGAGTTCGCACGCGTCGTAATTGATTATCTTACTTCGACGAAAGTGGGACCACCTCGAAGAACAATAAGAAAAAGGAAGAAGTAACGTGACAGAGAAAGAGAGAACAAGCGTTCGGATGATGAATGTGCCGTCTCAGTTACCACGTCAGCGAGGTTCTGTCGCTCGTTTGTAAACGAGCTTCCCCCTTTTTTTCCTTCATTTCTTTTCTTTTCTTTTCCTTTTTTCTTTTTTTTTTTTTTTACTTCTTTTCCTCTCTTGCTTTTTTTTATTCTTCTTGTTTTTCAAGCATCGACTAGCTCCGTGTGTTCTTTAACATTGGAGGAAGTCTTCGAGAGATTATTCTTAACGTGATAATGGAAGAAAATACGAAAGTCAGGACTCTATTTATACACCTTTTATATTTTATCTTCTACTAGTATAATCTATAAGTCATTTAAAACGGTTAATTGATTAGAACGTTCATACTTATAACGTTATATTTATTTTTTCATTATTCGTTCATTCTATATTATTATTTCATCAATATTTATTTATTTAAATTATATTAATATATATATATATATATTTATTTATTTATTTATATATTTATATATTCATATATTTATATATTCATATATTTATATATTTATTTAACTAACGAAATAATTTTATACAAATTTACATTTATTATATTTTAACGCTCTCAAAAATAATAAAATATAACAAATATTAATTGTATCTCTACTCGAATAGAGATATTATTTAAATTAATTTAATCCAAAATGTAATATAAATTCGTTAACCCTTTTAAGACAAAATAATAATAATAACAATAATAATAATAATAATAATAATAATAATAATAATAATAATAATAATAATAATAATAATAATAATAATAATAAAATACATTAAATGACAAGTGGTAGGGCATGAGATGGTACTTTTAATGAAGTCCTAATAAACGAGAGAATTAAAGTCGAGATATAGTATAAGAGTAAAAAGGGGTGGTCACCCTCTTTCAACTGATATTTAATACAAACGTTACAATATCAAAACACGAGGTTCGCAGAATGGCCACTCGAGCGAGCACCCCTTCGCGCCGGTAATACCCGCGTAGTATTCCACTTGGGCTGACTTCAAGGTACAACCCCTTTTCATATTTGTCGCGTGCGCGCGCACGCACGCAAACACATACCTTAAACACTTATATGTATATATATCTTTCTCTTTCTATGATATTTAGTATCGCGTTGTTGTTCACACGAACACCATACTACACCAAACAACTATCATTCCCCCTAGGCCTTAAATACGACAATGGGAACCAAGAACTAGCGTTTTAAACTACGACTGAGTTATTTACATGTGTTATTATCGCTCGTTATGAACGAACCATTCAAAGTGTTACAATTTACCCTCATTCTCTCTCTCTCTCTCTCTCTCTCTCTCTTTTTGATACCCATCTAGTAGTACATTTATTCTTTTACTTTTTATCCTACTCAACTCCCCTTTTCAAAACATTTTGCCCCCCCTCTGCCTATTTATAAATTATAACTACAAATGAGATAATTCTAATGTCAAGGAATTATTCTTTAACTTTATTTTATTAAATAACACCTTATGTTCCCTTTTATCTTTCCTTCGAACAAACTATTGGGTTGTTCGGAAAGTTCATGCTGATTTTCGACAGGTATCATAAAGTTTTTTTACTGAAAAACCTGAGAAGTTTTGAAAGGAGAAAATTTGTAAGTTACCCTTTAAGATGAAGAAAGGTTGTAAAACCGAGAATGACACTTATATATAATTTAATAAATATATACCAAAAAATAAAACTTAAATACATTGCATTTCAATCTTCCGTCAAGATCGGCACGAATTTTTAGGACAACTTAATATTTATTTTTATTGTCAACAAAAAATTGAATTAATTTTTGAAATTTCAAATAAAATTTTTCTGTAATTCACGAAAATAACAGAAGTACGGAAGATTAAAGATTGGAAAAGAAAGAACGCGGATAGGAAATTCGGGGAATAGGAGGAGGTGGTGGTAGTGGGGGGGAGGGGGTTTGGGGAGTTTAAAAAGGGCTTTTTATGATTGTCGAAGGTTGAAACACGCGAGAAATCGCAAACTATCGCGAACGTACTATATACCTACTATCGAGGCCCATTTTCGAAAGTCAATCGACCGTGAGTCTCTTCGTACTCTTCTCTCCTCTCCTTTCCTCTCCTTTCCTCTCCTCTCCTCTCTTCCCTTTCTCGTTGATGGCGTACGCTCGTAAATCTCCCTTATATGATTCCTCTCCCTCTCTCTTTCTTTCTCTTTCTCTCTTTCTATCTATCTATCTCTATCTCTATTTCTATCTTTTTCTCTCTCTATTTCTCTCTATTTCTCTCTTTTTGTCTCTCTTTCATTTCACTGACTGCCACCCCGGCGACACGTCGAATTAGCCTCGACGGGAAGTTTTTGGGAATCGTCGATTCGCAAACGCGTCCTTCGCGTTAAATGGAGCCCCACATTTTGTTGGAACCCTCGTTTTATCGTTTCACATATATATATAGATAGATATATAGATATATATATAATTTTCTTTTTCTTTCTTTTTATTTATTTATATATGCATGTGTGTGTGGATATGTGACTTCTAGTATTTAATATAGAGATAGGCCTACCTTTGATTATTGTAATTATTTTTAATTTAACTAGTATACTAAGTACTAATAATACTAGTATACTAAGTAGTACTATTAGTGCTTGTTAGTATAAGTACTATTAACTAGTATAAGTACTAGTATACTAGTACTAAGTAATAATAGTACTTACTATACTTAGTATACTAGTACACTAAGTAGTACTAGTACTACTAGGCTACGAGGCTCTTTTTACGAGGCTTGTTCACGAAGCCTTTTCACGAGGCTCGTTCGTTTCATTCTCTCGAAACTTAGTTTTTTGAAGGTTAAACTTCCAACACATATAATCTGCACACATGATATTTTATATATATTTTATAGTTTTGATTAGAGTTTTATTTATAATATTTTTTTTATATACATTTTATAGTTTCGACCAGAGTTTTATTTTTGTAATTTTATGTTTTTTTTTTTAAGTGATTATATTTTGTAATTTTTTTTTTATCATAAAACATTGAAGGAAACATTAAATGCGTTTTCTTATCATTTTTAATTCATTCGTTTTCTTTTTGATTTAATTAAAAAAGTAATTAGCGTATGTGTTTCCAAGTGATAGAAGCAATTGTAATTAAATTTAATCGAATCACATTCACGCAATAGTAAAACACGCTTGTAACATCTAACAAAGATAGTGACTTTGCTAAGAAAAACTTTCATTTAACTCGTAGATCATGTGTGTTCCATTTTTTTTTAATCTTCTTTCTAACTTCGACCCCGATCGACGTAGAAAAAAAAAAAAGGAAGAAAAAAGAAATAAAGAAAGAAAGTTTCGTTCAGCTCTTTCGTTCTTCCTCGTGAAGATACTTTTCACGCGTTTCTAGATCCTTTTTTCAAGGACGATGACGTAGTCCAGTGAGGGGTCGCGTTCATAGTACTAGTTTCATAGCTAGAAGATAACTTTTCGATTTCATTGTGTTCTCAAAAAAAAAAAAAAGAGACGAACAACTCTTATAGTCGAACATCACAGAACGAAACGTTCGCCAAGTTGCCACGCCTTGATTTCTTTTTTTTCTTTTTTTTTTTACCAAAGAACGAGGAGAACCACCATGCGTTAGATTCTTCGATGGTTAGATAATAAAAGATGACTATGGTGTGTGCATGTGTGTGTGTGGGGGGGGGGATGTGAATTATTTTTTCTTCTTTTATTCGAAATTTCAAATATGGTTTCGTATATAAAAATATCTCTATCTTCCCACGACTATCATTTTTATATTATCACAAATATAATAAAAATAATAATAATAATTAAATATATATATATATATATACTACATATTTTAATATAATATATATTGTATTAAATATATTGTATTAAATATATTTAATATATATATATGTATATAATAAAATTTAACGTTTCTCTTTTATACTTTTTCTTTATATATATATATAAATCTAGCACATGTGATTAATTCAATTAACAATAAAAATTCAATTTAACAATAAAATTGAATTATACTATTTAAACAATTTAACTTCTATTTAACTTACAAAAAAACGACTATATGATTCAATCATATGGAAATACGAAAGATTTTTTTTCTTTTGTATGGGTGTTTTTTTTTTTTTATACATAATTTGTTATATTTTTCATGAAATTTAATAAAAAATTTATTTAACAACGTATTTCAATATATGATCGAAAAGAAAAAACAAATTTTATTTGAATAAATATTAAATATATATTAATAACTTTTCGTGCTAATAAGAAAATTGATTATTTTCAAGGTCACAGTGGAGTGAACCAATTAGGTGGTGTCTTCGTCGGTGGTAGGCCACTTCCGGATTCGACGAGGCAAAAGATCGTCGAACTTGCACATTCCGGTGCACGTCCTTGCGATATCTCAAGGATCCTGCAGGTCAGCAATGGCTGTGTTTCGAAGATCCTTGGCAGGTTGGTTGAAATACTGCACATGTGTTTTATTTCATTATACATATATATAAAAAAAAAAAAACTTTAAATACTAGAAATTGATAAGATTCGAAGAAGAAATATACTTCACAATATTTCTTTTTTTAGTATCGTATCATGTTGAATAAAAATAATATTATTACGTTTGCATTGAATGTTTGTAAGTTCTGTTCATGGCATCTGTGTAAACTTCATTCGCGATGAAATCGTTAAACTATCGATTTCTTTCATATATACATGCGTGTACGTGTACGTGTACGTTTACGTGTACGTGTACGTGTACGTGTACGTTGCGAGTTAAAATAGAACTTTCGTTGTTTATTAAAGGAAATCGTTAATCATTGAAACCAATTAGCATTTCGATAATGAATCAAAACTGAAATTTTATTAATATGTAGCTTGATTAAAAAAAAAAAAAGAAGAAAAAGTAGAAAAAAAAGAAGTTTTTGAAGTAACGTTATCTATAATATTTATCTACTTCTTTGAAAAATTTCGTTTGTTTAATTAAGCACCAAACAGAAGCATTAATTATATCGAAACGGGACATTAGTTATGTCCTCGATAAATTCTATTAACGTATCGAAATTTTTCAATGAAAAAAAATTAAACATACAAAAACATAATCCTATACTATGAATACATTAAAAATTAAAAATACTTAATCTTATCTTTGTAATTTTTTTTTCTTTTTTTACATAATATCTATCTTACTCTTTTTTATAATTTATTTGATTATTATACGTCAAAAACACAAATAGATACGAGTTTTGAACGAAACGCTGATTTATTGTTGAATTATTCAACTTCCAGTTGGAATTTTTTTTTAATTTTAAATAAAACACGAAGAAATAGATGAATGGTTAAATATTTTTGTTAGATAATAAATTAAAAAAATAAAAAATAAAAAATTCGGGAAAAGGACTGAGGAAGTCCATTCGCAAGCTTACTAAATTGTACCGCAAAATATTATTGTTGCAGGTACTATGAGACCGGATCCATAAGGCCAAGGGCCATTGGCGGTAGCAAGCCGCGAGTGGCCACGACGGAAGTCGTCAACAAGATTTCACTTTATAAAAGTGAATGTCCGTCGATTTTTGCTTGGGAAATAAGAGATCGTTTATTGCAAGAAGGCGTCTGCACCAATGACAACATTCCAAGCGTGAGTATTTCAATAAATTACCATCAAATTATATTCATCTTTTATTTTATATCGTCGCAGATATTTTCTTCATATACGTCATGTTACATTCGTTAATAATATTCATAAATAAATTCGTTAATAATAATCATAAATAAATTTAATTCGTTAATATTCGTTAAATATCGAACGATATCACAAATACTCGATCGTTCTATTAAAATATTTATTTTAATTTTGGTTATACAATTTAGGGATTTAAAAAATATTCTCTCGATATTGTTTATAGAATATTTGTTTTCTAATATTGAATATTAGATAATATTTAATATAGATAATTAGTCAAAGAAATTTATTTAAAATGATAATTAATAAATAATTCTAGTTTATATAAAATTGATCCCATAATATAACATATATATAATAATTTTAATAATTAACCGAGTTATTAAAAATTATATATATATATATATGTATGTATGTATGTGTTATATATTAAAATAGAAATAAATTTCTTTGAACTTAAAATATTAAACATTCGCATATAAAAGTATCTAAAGAAAAGAAGTACAAAAACTATATATATTATACGTATAGTATCGAGATACTTGTACGCACATAAACGCGTTTAAAAGCGTTCAGCATGTTGTCAGTAAAGGGCTGGTACGAGCGTGCTCAACGAGAGAACGGTTGTAAAGACGATGTCATAAAGCATGTCGCAAAACACACGTAATGGAGCCCAACTTTTCGGTATGGGAGGAAAAGGAGGAGGAAGAGGAGGAGGAGGATTGAGGGGGTGGTCGAAAGGGGGATAAACGCGCAGGCGTATTGTCAACGGGGGCTTTGTCTACTCACACAAAACACGACCGCATTTACATAGATAGCACGAGTCGACTTTCGTGTAGAAGAGGATGAGGGTTTCAACGTTGGATGGTTGCTGTTAGGTTGTGCTGTTAGGCTGATACTGGATACACAGATAAATAGGAAAGATAGGAATTTCTTTTTCTTTTTTTTTATTCTTTTGATAAAACGAAATGGGAAATCATGGAAATATGTTCGATATTGAATATATTTTCTACTGTTGGATATTTGTTTCGTAGAAATACCCATTTTGATTCGTTTGATAATTCATTCCCACAATCGTACGTTCATTATCGAATTATTATCTTTCTATAATATTTTATTAAATATTAAATCAAGATGTGTGATCGTACTTTTCTTTCTCTCGTTTTCCTTACTCTAAATAAGAAATCGTTTACAAAAAAAACATATTCGATATTTCGTATGTTTCGTAAATTCGCAAATAATCATCTCATCTCGTATTCGTTGAACGATACAAATTTTTCCTTGTGTTCTGATGAAATCATTACAAAAAAAAAAAATTATTATCACTTGAGATAGACAAAAATTCGCGTAGTTATATTTCTTATTGTTAATGGAATCTTTATTCTCAAACTGGTATTTTTAAAAATATTTAAATTTGTACCTCCCGTGAGTAGAAAAGACGAGAGAAAAACGTTTTTCAAGAACAAGAGAATCAATTAAGAGATTGCTCGAAAAGGAGAAGGGAAATACGCGACGCATGGATCAAAAAGAAGATTCTTTGACGTCTCCTTTTTTTTTTTTTTTACTTTCTCTTCCTCTTCTTCTTCATCTTCTTCTTCTTCTTCTTCTTCTTCTTCTTCTTCCACTCCTCTTTTTTTTTGCCCTTGCAATCTCGAAATCTTACTCTTTCTTCTCCCCATCGCGTCAGAGTTCACGAGAGAATGAGGGAGGAGAGGGGGAGGGTTGTTCTTCGTTCCTTTCTCACTCTCTCTCTCTCTCATTTTCTCTTTCTCTTCATGGTGGTACTCCTCGACGTAGCTGGTTGCCATGGATATTTGCATGCGTCCAATAAACGGTGGCTAAGGGGCTCTCGACTTGCTTAGGGGTAAAAAGCAAAAGAGGGTCGCTAAATTCTCCTTTCCTCTTCTTTCTCTTTTTTTTCTCTCTCTCTCTCTCTCTCTTTCTTCTTTTACTTTTCTTCCTTCCTTCCTTCCTTCCTTCCTTCCTACCCTTATTTTACTTTATCCTTCTCACTCACGCCTTCGTAATGGCTTCGAGGTGTACGCTCGCCCACCCACCGCTTTTTTTTCCTCCAACAGAAAGAAAGAACGGCATTCTTATCGACGTGAGAGAAAAAAAAATGTCAAAGGTTTGACAGAGAGAGAGAGAGAGAAAGAAAGAGAGAGAGAAAGAGAGAGAAAAAGAAAGAAATTCATCCTTCACACAATACCCTTTGTAGACGTCCAAGTTATCATCCTAAACGTATTTCCTATTAAATTTTGCGAATTAATCTACCGATAATCTTCGACCCTCTTCCCCCACTCTTTATATTTTCATCCACAATTCTTCTTTCCACCTATTCAACCCCCATTTTTATGAGAAAGTAAGCGGATCTATATACACAACGATTTAAAGGATTAATTTTCAATATCCTTATTTTATTATTGAAAGATTTGACACATTTTTTTCAAGATAAGGCGTTCTTTTAATTCACATATCATAAATATATGAAAAAAAAAAAAAAAATACGAAACACGATATAATTCCGGGTACGGTACGATCCTTGAAGAATAAGAAGAAGAAGAAGGAATTAAAGGACGAGGACGAGGATGAGAAGGAAGAGAAGGAGTGGAGGAGTAGAAAGAGAGAAAAAGAGAGAGAGATACTCGGAGAGTTTCGCGTTTTAACAAATTATACGGGTGCCGGAGGCCCCGGAGGCCGGTAGAGGATCAAAGCCAACGGTGTACACCGTATAATCCCCGTACCCGCGTTTGAGCATCCTGCGAGCGCTTCTGAACTTGTTGTGGGCAAGATTAACGTTTCTTTAATGGCCCGTGTAATATTCCATTACGTACAGTTCGCTCGAGAATTATTGCACCACCGTGTTCTCTAGTTATATATAGTATAAATATATATATATATAGCAATTGTCTGAGAAATGTTCAAGATGTGAATTCGTGAAACTAGGAAAAACAAAATAAAAGAAGAAGAAAAATTGAATATAATATTTTATTCTAGTTTATCAAAATGTCCATTGTATTTTTAACACGTTCCGTACCACATGTACCACCGGTGGTACACGTTAAACTTGTTCTTCAGGCCACGTGTACCACTGGTGGTACACTTACCATTAGACATATTTATTTAATGCGCTGTGTAAATATATGTATTTATAACAAATTTAATTCTGTAAAAGAATATTTCTATTAAAATATTGATGCATTATACAAAATGCAGTATAGAACAAAGCACATAAGTTTGTTTAATGTTGTTACATTTATAATAATTAATAATTACATGTGTAATGGTTGATTTAATTAAAGCAAAATTAAGTGGCCTGAATGACAAGTCAGGTAAAAAAGGGTTTGGCAAGGAAAGTGTTAAGAAATCTCTTTTTTTTTCTATTAAAAAAAATATATATTATACCAAATAAATAAATATCGTATAATAGCATATATATATATATATATAAATAACAAAATAATTTTATAATAATAACAATAATGTGTACGTTTCTACTAGAAATTTTGTTCTTCATAGAAAAAAAGATTAGTTACTCGTAAAAAACATTTCTTTTTCATTGGGAATAAATAAATTATTGTAAAAAAAGGAATAAATAATAATAATAATATATATAAGAAGAAGAATCATTTAAATTTCTTTTCGATACAAAAAATAAGAATTTTCTTAAAGCTTTGATGAGGAACGAAATAACTCGGTGACGGGATTGATTCGAAAACGTTTCTCCCGTATTCTTCTCACCCCCATTTCCACCCCCAATCTCCATCCCCTCCCCCTTCCCTCCCCCAATCGACGTTATACCTGTCTGTGTCTTTACTTTCCAACGTAGACGTCGTCATAGTCGAAGGTTTACCTTCAAATAAGAAAGAAGGTGAGGGAGAGACTGAAATAGGAAAAGAAAGAGAGAAAGGGGGTACACGGAGGAACGAACGTATTCCAAGCGAATCGCGGTGATTGGAGGAAATTTCATTATTCTCAGACATTACCCCCGTTATTGTAATGCCATCAAATTGGATACGCGTAGTAGAATGGGAAGAATATCGTCTCGAGCTCGTCTACCATAGCGAAATTCCACCACGCTTATTTGCAAATCTTTCGAATAATCACAAATTTATTATTTTCCCATTTTTTTTTTTCTTGTGTTTTTCTTTTTCCATTTTTTCTTTATTTTATTTTATTAATATAGAATATTTGGTTTATTTATTTATTATTATTATTATTATTATTAACCCTTTAAGTTGCATGCTCGAGTTAACTCAAGCGGCGTTGTATTACGTTGAGTCAAAAGTGTTCCTTAAGGGGTTAATATATTTATTTTTGTTTTCTTTCGAAAAATGGATGTGTGGTGTTGTGTAATGAACAAATAAAAAAAAGAAAGGAAAGAAAGATAAGGAAAAGGATATTTCTTGTTTTTTTTTTTTATTTTTCTTCTTTCCGTTCGATTATTCGCACAGTTCTACACAAGTTTGAAGAGAGAGAGAGAGAGAGAGAGAGAGAGAGAAAGATCGAATCGAAGCAATGGCGTGACAAACCCGAAAAGCCAGCAGGACGCGGAGATGGATTCGAAATGTCCTGCGGAGTCTATGCTATCCGTTTCCTCGTCGAATACCGTTTCGGTCCTCCCTGGATTTGAATCTGGCAGCCGGCGTGGCGGACGCGTTATTGGTTTACTCGCGCCACTGCCTTCGGGATACCGTCAGAGGCTCTCATCTTCTGTTTAAAAAAAAAAAAGAAGAAAAAAAACAAACAAAAAAAGTCATCAAGAAAGTTCATAGATCAAAAATTTGAGAGACAATCTCTTCTACTTACCTGTAATAAAAACAAAATGTCGATTCATTTGTTTGTCATCCGATATATTCCATTCAAACAATCGATTAGAACAAAATCCAAAGTCCAACCCAATTGGATACTTTTTCTTGAACAATTTTTTTCTTTTCGTATCAAAATTAACAACAAAAATTCTTTGAAAAAGGAAAGATCCTAAATGAATATTTTCGAAGGAGGTATTCACCTGTCTTTGAATGAGCATCACTGGAACACACGAGATTACATTTGTCGAGGTGTCCAGGACTCGACCAGGACGTTCCTTAAGGGGTTGAGGGTTCCGAGGCGAGGGGGAGGGGCTGGTTGGTCTCTGGTAGGGTTCCATGTCAATGCCGTACCATCACCCAGTATCATCCACACTATCACCATTGCCAGGAGAATCGCAAACGCCGATTCTCGGCAACCCTCTCTCGGACATAGGACATCTATACCATCACTACCACCACCATCACCATCACTACTACTCTCACTATCTATCTAACAGTGAAACTCCCTGATCCAAGGGGTAGAAAATCATGGGTATCACTAAACTTGTGGGATGGGAATAGGAGAAGAAGGGCTAGTAGGGGGTTYTGGGGAAATGGGGGTAGGTAGGTAGGTAGGTGGACCAGTGGTTTCTGGTAAATGGGGGGAATGGCACGGTTTCCCGCGGTGACCGAGCGTATCCACGTAATTAATAGTCTCTACCACGAATGGTAGGTCCTAGGATGAGAATTTACAGGAGATTCTTGGATAAGCACCTAACTACTACTACTACAACTATTACTACTATCTTTTCTAAGATTAGATTCGATATCTTTATAAATTGTTACTCGATAAAATTACGGTATTCTTTAATATAAGATAAATTTGCATATTATTTGCTATATTTTTGAGAAAAAACTGTATGGATATTGGCCAATTAAATTAGGGATACTTAATATACAATAAAATATTTATAGATTGATCAGAGAATGAATGCGACAGACAAAAAAGTGAATTTTAATCCTATTAATATAGATTTAGAAATAGTATCCTTTATCTAAATCGTCTTACGAGTTTGAGATGGATATAAGAGTAAAAGGTCAGCGACAAGGGCGGATAAAATGATTAAGAGAAATCGAAAAGGATTGATATCGTCGATCAGGATTGGATGAGACTAGCACTCCGTAGATTTCCTCTTCAATACGTGGCAATAGCATGCGACGTACTCGTTGGATGCGGTAAGTAACCGCAACAATGCCAAGTAGAGGAAACGAGAGATAGTGTGAAATGGCAAAAGGGAGAGAGAGAGAGAGAGAGTGAGAGAAACTGGTAGAGCCAGAGAAAACGGAGTGGGGGTGGGGGGTGAGAGCTGTTGGAGGTTTCAAGGGGTTGAGGGTGGAAGAGGCAAAGTAATGGATGGCTCCTGGAACCCGAGGCGAGTGAATTGTTGGCCCCTGCACGTCCGCCTTGGAGACACCCTCGGCTTGCCCTGGCCGCGTAAATCAATGCACCCCTTCGTCCTCTCGGCCCTTCGTCCTCTCGCGAACCGGCAGCCCTCTTGGAAGCTTCAACGGAGGGCTGAGTTAGGGGGTGTCGGAGACGTCCGGCTACTGCATTATGTATTTCTCACCGACCCGCCACTAACTTCCACCCCCTCCCTCCTTCTGTCTCTTTCTCACCCCTTCTTTCTTTCTCTCTCTCTCTCTCTCTCTCTCTCTCTCTCTCTCTCTCTTTTGGCTCGCCTCTTTTTTCTTTCTTCTTCTTCTTCTAGTACTTCTTCGTTGCCATCGTCGTTTCTTCCTCTTTCTCTTGCAACCCCTAGGTCGATCCAACAGCATGGCGCTTCTACCGTCGAAGCAAAGTCTTCTTCTTCTTCTTCTCCTTTTTTTTTCTTTTCACGCCATACCCGACGTCCCTTTTAATCACCGGACCGTCGACGACGACTGTGACTACGACGAATACAACGACTACGACTACAACTACGACGACATTGCTACTGCTGCTGCTGCTGCTGCTGCTGTTGCTGCTGCTGTTGCTGTTGCTGCTGGACGATGCACCGCGGTGAAGGGTTTTCGCGGAATTAATTTCCTATGCCGACGGCTGCCACCGCATCCTTCTCACCGCCTCGATACCTTTTCTCAACGTTCTGATATTGCTTCGTGCTTTATAATGCTCCATGGATTCTCAGTTTTTTTATCTACTTTTTCTACTTCTTCGTATTTCATTTGATTACGCAGAATCAATTTAAATCGACCAAAATAAATTTCACATACAAAAGAAACGAAAAAGAAATTTGAACAATACAGATCGTGAATTATGAACATTTTTAAAAGAATAGATCATCAGAAAAGTGTTTTTCTTATTGTATCTTATTAAATGTTACATTCATACAAATGTTGAAATAAAATTATCGAGTATTAAATAGCAGATAAATTAGATAATAAAAGAATCAAATAGAGTATTAAAAATTATAAATATAAATTATAAGAGGAGTCATTTTTTCTTGTTAGAAAACAAAACAATACCAAGTGCAAGATGGCAGGTAGATAGATAGATAGGTAGGTAGGTAGGTAGGTAGGTAGGTAGGTAGAGGTACTTCAACCCAAAAGAAAAGAAAAGAAAAGAAAAAGACAAAAGAAAAAGAAAAGAAGATAGAAAGAGTGGGGATACCCTCTGTCGAAGCAGTTAACGTCATTTTAACCGCTGACTGCTTTCGCAACCCTACACCATGCCCGTCCAAGTTCGACCGCCGTATAGCGGCTGTCTCGTCCAATCAGGATCCTCGAGAACGTGTGTCTCTTCTGTTGTTGGGCCTTAAGCATATACTATTCTTCTTCTATCTCTCTCTCTCTTCTCTCTCTTTCTCGAGAAACACACATACACTCTACGCATATACTCTTTCTTTTTCTCTTTACCTTCGTCCGGCCCCTCTTCAAGAGGGGTCCGTACACGGACCCAGAACACCCTATGCACGTTGGATATCGGTTTACAAGCCGACCGATTGTCTTCGGGACATTTTCCTTCTCGAGGCGCTATCGCATCGACGATCTTTGAGTTTTTTCGAAACTATATTCCTCCTTCTCTTTCACATATATATATATATATATATATATATATATATATATATATATATTCATACACATACATATCATTTATTTCTCTTCTCTTTTCTCGTTCCGCCATCACGAACGGGATCATCAACCGATCAGGGATTCTTTCTCTCGAATTTCTTTTTTATTTCTTTTTCCATAAGATTATCTTCTTCTTATTATTCTTCTTTTTTCTGTTTCCTTTTTATTTTCTTTGTTTTATTTCTTTTCGGTTTAGCTTCGATCGATGAAAAATCTTCTTCGATCGTACGAGATCAAAACGTCACGCTATATACGTTTTTACGCAAGATGCAAGATGCAATGGCACGTTGATCTATTTTCGATGTATTTGTGTGGGTAAGATACAATTCCATCGATACCCTACCTTTTATGATCTTTAAGTATATTTGTATATGTAACGATAAGATAGATAAAGTATAATACATAAATGCTATTTATGATTTTTTTTTTTTTTAATATTTTTATATTTTTATTCGTCTTTTATTTTGTTTAATAAATCAAAATAACGTTTTCATAAGAAAGAAAAAATTTCAAATTACAATTTAAGTTTGATTTAACTCGTGACAAGTGTAACGCAATTGAAATTTGCTTAAAAAAAAAAAAAACCAAAACAAAATTAAATCGATCGTTCTTGAAATCTTACATTAAAATGAAGCTATCGAAAAAGGAATCATCATTGAAGTGAACATTTTTTGGATTAAAACATTTTCTGAATAGTTTCTCCCTAGGTAGATATGATGAGTGGAGGGATAGGGGTGTAAATAAAACGGTGTAAAATCGGGCACGTGGCGTATCCCGGAGTGCACTTTCTCTTTCTCTATTCGGAAACTATCATCGAAAGCTCATTGGTGAAAAGAATTCGAAGAGGATGGTTCCTCTTTCTCTTCTTTCTCTTTCTCTCCGGGTGGGACTCATCGTTGGATAGAACAAGCACAAGGCAATAACGTTCGACGCGTGGCATCCTCCTTAACCACCCCCATACTTTTAGGGGAACCCCTAGTGTGCTGTTAAATACCAAACCTTTCTATCTCTTTCTCTCTTATTCGTTGCAGCATCTTTTCGAAAATATCACGCGTGTATATTGGTATCACCCTATATATTGAACGATACGGATTAAAAGTCGTGATTATAGCTTACATCGGTAAAAATGAAAAGAGATAAAACTCATTGATAGTATGCTGTCTCTCTCTCTCTCTCTCTCTCTCTCTCTCTCTCTCTCTCTCTCTTACTTGTTTTCTTTTTCTCTATCTATTTATCTATCTATCTTTCTCTTTTTATCTCTTTACAAATTCTATTTCCTTCTCATTCTCACAACACATTTCGAAATCACCCTTTTACCGTCCCACTACCCTCTCCTCCTACTCTCTTTCTCTCTCTTTCTAGACCACCCTCCGTTTAAATTGCGAATACCTTGCGTTCCTCGACTTCTATTTAAATGTAATTTGTATCTTGCTTGCTGGTGCGACCGCTCGTCCACTCCCACCCTTTACTACCCTCTTTTACATCCCTCTCTTCTACCAACGCACCACTCTCTTTCTCTTTTTATTTTTTGTTCTCTTCTTTGTATACTCGACTGGACGTTAAAGTCGGAGAACATGCATCTCCTTCTCTTTCTCTCTCTTTCTATTCATCTCACTCTCTCTCTCTCTCTCTCTCTCCCTGTCTCTTTTTCTCTCGTTACTTTTTTCTTCTCAGTGCCATAATTTGTGACTTGATAGCAACCACAGGACGACATTTACGTTGTGTTGTGTTTCTTATTTGGGGAAGGGTTGGTATTTCATTTCAACTTAAAATCACGTTAGGGAGATCATTTACGGGCACGATTCGTTACCGACAATAGTATAATTAAGTTCAAATATATTTTTACCCTCTTTCTTACTTTCTTTTTTTTTTTTTTTCTACAAGTCACTTTCCGTGCAGATTTTATTTCTACTTTTTATAAATTTCTTTTTTCTCTTTTTTTCATGATTATTATTTTTTTAATCAATCTTACGATACCGTGTACACTTGTAATTTATATAGATTTACTTTTTTGATGGTTTTATTTTAATAATAAATATTAAATATCTATGTCGAATTTATAGATTCACTTTTGAAACTCGTATAGTTTCTTCATTTTCTGTCTCGTCGAGATAAGAAGAACCAACGATCGTGAGAGCAAAATGTAGTTGATACATGGACGAGAATAACACTACGAAAAGCTAAGTTTCTTGGTGTAGTTGAGACGATAAATCAAAGCTACTGTGATAACTCGTAGAATAATGGCTCGCGAGATAACGATACAGGAGAAAGGAAGATTCGTCGTGTAAGTCGTTGCTAAAGATCGGATTACTTTTTCTATTTTCTTTTCTTTTTTTAATCAATTTTCACGCGTTAGAAAAGTGTCATCGTTGAAATCTCATGATAATCATCATCATCATCATCATTTAATCAAACAAGTTTTTATATTATTACTATAAATTTTAATCATTGCACACATTAAAAATGAGTACATATTATAAAAAAATTTTGAATATATTTTGAAATTTGAAAAAAAAAAAATGAACAAATTTCGTGTTGCTATATTTAACTCGTAAAACTCATGCGTTAGCAAAAATACTTTAATAGAGTTGTCACGCGTTCAACGATCCTGCATGCTTTTCGTCTCTCTCTCTCTCTCTCTCTCTCTCTCTCTTTCTTTTTTTTTTGTCGATTCGATTCGACACTGGTCGCAACTTTCCCACGCCATACGGGCTGGGCTGACTTTGCGTAGGGTGTGTGGAAAGAGATTTAGAATTGTTTCGTATCGACGCGTGCCACTTTGGCCCTTTTTTACTGATCCCAAATTCGTTACGATCATAATTGGAAATAATTCGGTAAGAAATTGCTAGCAATTGTAATAAAAATCTTTATTTTGATATCTTTACTTTTATCGATCATTTATCTCGAAGATACGCATTTGCAAATAAATTTATATATATATATATATATTATAATGGGAATACAATTGATTTAAAAATACATATTGAAAGATCATTAAAATTGTAGTTGATTACACATATAATACGTTCGAATATTGTTCATTAATTAGAAAAAATTAATATAAAAATAATTAGAAATAAATGTTGTGTTACCAACACTATTCGAATTGTATTTAAGGTGTAATAAATGTTTCGATAACTCAACCGCGTATTAAATTACGTTTGATTTTCATGACATTGCAATAGTGTTTCGTTGATAATCGTAACACACGGTTCAGTGAGTTGTTTTGTTAAAACATATTAATACAATAAAACGAAGATATATATTATAGTGAACTATGTTTAACTTATTTATTCAGAAGATTCTTATTAAATTTTTCTATTCGTATCTTGAAACAATAATTTAAATTATGTATGAACCTTTTATTTATTTGATAACAGACGAGTGTGTAACAAACAATAAGGTGTTACTATCATAACCTGCGATTTTATTTACCTTTCCTTTTATCGTTCAGAAAACGTTTAAATCGTAAAACATAGAAGGGTAACCTAATAGCATGTTAGTATAATATATTTCGTATATAACTAGCGGAAATAGCGAAGTAACACGTGCCACCATATCATACCACCCTAATATATCTTTTTTAGAAATGATCTATACGTTAACGAGCCATCAAGTGTCAAACGTATGTGTTTCGTAAATCGATACGTGTATCACGATTGTAATTTAAAAAAAAGAAAAAAGAACAATTTCTTTTATCCGCAAATTTGTATTCGACTGAAGAATGGACAAAACTTTTATCACCTTTGTTATGTTTTTTAGGGGGATGAGGTGGGGAACAAATAATGAATTATAATTGTATTATATTACGAGTATGTCTTAAAAATATAATTTGTATTAATTTAATATAATAAATGATAATGTTATTATCTTTATTTTTGTTACTTTCAGTATATCATATTTTTTTAAGTAGTATAATATATATATATATATATGATATCAGCTATAGTGTCTCGATTACGCGCATCGAATTACCCTACTCCACTCCTCCGGAATGTTTTCACCATAATAAAGCTACTCTGTATAGAGCCCAATAGAACCCTCAGGATAACGGAAGTGGACCGAATGAGGAGGAAAGTAGAAGAGAGTCGCACCCCTCCGGTTCTTCCGCTCTTCACGATTCACACACTTGTATCCTATGCGAGTGGGAGGATAAAAAAAAAAGAAAGAAGAAAAGAAAAATAAAAAAGAAAAGAAAAATAAAAGAGAAAGAGAAAATAGAAAGAGAAACGGAAAAGGAGGGAACGGAAATACGCGACTACCGCGAATAAACGATCGTAAAAAAAAGCTGATGAGTACGAGGGGTTGGACACGTGCGCGTCAAATTTGCAAAAATACGTACCGAAATTTTCATACCACATTGTTTTTTTTTTTATAATTTTACAATACGATAATCATCAGTTTTATTTATATCGATAAATTGTTTATACGACTGACTGAATGATATTAACACTTTAATAGCCGTTCACAGAACATATGTGTGATAGCCAAAACATTGGCCGTTATTTTATTTATAACTTGATATATATTTAAAATTATATATAAAATTAAATTTGTTGTTAAATTGTTGCTTTTTGTTAATTTTTTCGTGAATGACAATAAAGGTTTTTTTTAAATTAATTTTTGAAAAATATTATTGGGCCCCTGACGACGTTTGACTGCGTACATGTGTGGCCATTAAAGTGTTAATGAATACTATTATTTTTGTATCGAATAATTTCTACTTTGAATTAATCCAAAATAAAAATAATTGAATAGTTAAAAAAGAAATGGATAAAAATGACTTAATTGTAATAATACAAAAGTCCCTAATTTTGTAACTAAATTATTTTGTAACTAAGAAGTGTACAAGTTTTTACATAATGAATAATCCAAATGAAAATAAATTAGACAAATTTTGTATTGAAATATCAACGATGATCATTTTTTAAAAATATTCAAAAGAATGGAAGTAAATTTGTAAAAAGAACAAAAAAAAAAAAAAGATAGAAAAGCGTTTAATAGGATTGAAGTGATTTTAAAGGTGAAGAAAGTTAAGGATAATACGACGTTGAAAGAAATGATCTTAGAATCGAAAGTGGAGAACAATATTATGACGTCTCTATCTAACTGTGGTGTCACCCTCTTTAAGAATGATCCTCCACCACCCTCTGGGGTTGTTCACGCTTCATGCTAATTTCATCGATCCGTCGTCAGTCGACGACGGGTTCTTCTTTTCTCCCGGTCCGTGTTTTAAGCCCCCGCCGCGTGTCTTCCTTTATGCACGGACCAAAGGATAATATCCATGGTCCTTTTGTGTTCCTGCCGCGTTATATCGCGATGCGTTACGCCGATACGCCAATGTTAAAACACATTCGAACGCATAAATATATACTTTCTATCTAAATATATATTTTATCAAATATATTATCAATAATAATTATATTTCAGAATTTTGTATAATTGATTTAATATATAAATAATTATATTATTAGAAATATTAATAATTATTATTTAAAAAAAATTACTCAATTAAAATGTTAACACATTCGCGACCGCTGACGTGAATTCACGTCTTTTCAAATTCTATTCCTGGTTGCAGCTGACGTGATTCACGTCATTTTATATTTTAAAAATTTAATAAAAATATATATATATAAATATATACATTAAAAAATTTATATATTATTTTATAATAATTATTATTTTTTATTACTATTTTATTATTACTTTATTAGTATTTTATATATATATATAAAATTTATATTTACATATTTATAAAAATTTTATTTTTTAAATTTATATTTAATTACTTAAATATAATAATTAAATATTATATTACGTGGACCGGAAAGTAGTGTCGTTTCTACAAATTTCAAATTTTGTTTATTTTTATCAAAAACCGATTGCTTTTTATCAATTTGATATTAAAAATTTGCATACTAGATGAAGAAAGGTTGTTGATAACGAGGTTGATTATGTTATTGACTAAAAATATAAATTTATTAGAAATTTTCTCTTTTGAATTTAAGGTTAGAAAGCGACGTTACTTTCCAGTCCACCTAATATATTATATATTATTATATTATTTTAATATATGTAATATTAAAAATAATATTTAAATATAACTTTCAAATAATTATATTTTATTATTTAAATATAAATTTAAACTTATATATATATAGAGTACATGTAAAAATTATTGTTTTTTCAAAATTTTATTATTTTTGCCGGTACTTAGTATAAAAAACGGAAACAATATGCCGACTACGAATGTGTTAATATAAAAACATTGGTACACTACGTGTGTGTATATTATAAAATAATTTAAAAGCTAAAAAAAAAACAAATGTGATTAGAGAAATAAAAATGAAAAATAATAATTATGGGATTATTATAGATATTAGAGAACGATATGATATGGTGACGTATAAAGTTTCTAAAGCCATCATATCGAAAAAGTCTATGACAGAACTTGGCGACAAAACGTGTCTCGTACGAATGAATGAAAAAAAAAAAAAAAGAAAAAAAAACGTCGCGGTTAAGAAAGAAGGGCCCTTTGCGATAAAAGCTGAACGGGCCTAATAAAAAAAAAGAAAGAAAGAAAGAGAGAGACTGTCAGTCAAACGACAAAATCCGGCTTTCCATTTGACATCGAGTGTCGCCATACTATTTGACCGCATTTTGATTGACGTATACCGCAAATATAACGCGTTCCTCTAGATAGATTTCTGACGTGTGTCAACCCTGTTAGGTTTCTTCGTTCTCCCTTATCCTATACCAGGGCCCTTTAACGATTATTGGCTACCGCTTAAAAATTCATCCTCACAATGCATTTTATTGTTGTGATATATTCTTTTGATGAAAAAGACGAGTACCTCTACTTTACTTTTGAAAAAAAAAAAAAAAGAAGAAAAAACTTGACGAAACTTCTAACTTATGACGGTTATTTTTTTTCTGTTTTTTATTCTTTTTTTCTTTTTCATCGCGTTAAGTGGGACCACTTCGTTCGATCGTACGCGTTGTTTTGTCATTTATTACGTTTGACGTTAGTAAGGATTTTCTTTTTTTTTTCATTCTGCTTATTGTTCGAACAATTAAATTGTTTGTCCTGGAAATGACTTATCCCACACAGTTTTTGCATAATTACTTTTTTAACATTTAATTTACATAATTCATATTAAAATCTCTAGCAAGTTAAACACACACAAAACAAAAAATCAAAAAAGAAATATAATACCAATTTTGTTATTTGATTTCTATTTGATAGTTCATGTTTAAGAAATAATATGAAACATTAGAGGATACTTCGAAGGTAAGAAGAATAAAGCGTTCCGATGATGTCTTTTCACGTAGGTATGTTTGTGACGTAACTGGTATTAGTGTATGTGTCATTCGTTCGAAAAAAAAAAACAGAAAAGGGGAATGACGACAAGGGTGTGGATGATAGAGAGGGGTTGAGGGGGAGGAAAGAGGGGTTAGGAAAGAGTAGGAGGAGCCGACGACACCACTGCTACTCGTGGGTCCGAGATGTCAGCTCGTTTCAACGTTGTGGACCCCTGACACCAAGTCTAACAAACCCCAGAGAACGAAAATATCCTGTGGCCAATCTCACTCGTTGAAATGTTCTTCTCTATCTTTTTCTCTTTTTTTTTTGTTTTTTTTTCTTTTTCTATTTTTATCCTATATATGTGTGTGTATGAGTCTTCTTGGTTATCTTGTTGAATTCGAATGTAAAGAGAAAGATAAGAATTTCATTATTGCAACGGTAAAAAATGTAATAATGTAAAAACAAACTGAAAAAGAATAAAATAAAAAAACAAGACAATTAAAGAATGAATTTTAAAGAAATAAGGTGGAGAAGGTAAAAAAAAGGGATGAGAAAAAATAAAGAGGAGTGCGAGAAAATAAATTGTAGGGAACTATCGTCGCCAGGAAGAAAATATATTCCTCTCTCTCTCTCTCTCTCTCTCTCTCTCTCTCTCTCTCTCTCTTTGTCTTGCTTTCTTTCTTTCTTCTTACTCTCGTTGAATTCTTTCACGATTTCTTCGAGATTTATGCGAGCTGCAACTGACGTGAACTACGAAAAGCGATGGAACTTGCTGCGTGAGGAAAGAAACGAGAAGAAGAAGAAGAAGTAGAAGAAGTAGAAGTAGAATAAGAGAAAAGGTTCGAGAAAAGAGGAAAAAAAAGATGAAAGAAAGAAGTTGAACAAGGGTGGCAAGAGGGATAGACAAAAAGAAAAGAAAAGTTGTAGAAAAGAGAAAACAAGAGAAAGAGAGAGAGAGAGAGAGAGGGAAGGGGTGAAAGAGTAAAATAAAGAAGGTGCTTTAATCGGGATTCGGTAAATCCGAGCACACAGCTTACCCGCATCAGGTTCCGTTTTATCCATTGGGTTTCACGCTGACTTCCAAATTATCAGGTTAAAGAGTTGAAAATCTTGAGTAGTTTTAATCGATAGTATATTATATATCGCTAAATATTTTATACGTCATAATATTTAATGGAACACTGATTTGCATCAAGCTTTTACCATGTCGCAAGGGATAAAAATGTAAATGATAAAGAAAAATCGAATCTCAGTAAATTAGCTAATTCCCTGTGCTCTTTCTCTCTACCTTCTGGTATATACATATATAATATAAATATATAGACATTTATATACACATATATATATATAATCAGATGACGTATTTCAGTAAATTAGCCAAATCCCTGTGCAATATCACTGTTTGCGGCGCATCAATTCGCGAAAAGTAAGAACTTGCAGTATGCGAGTATTGGAATAGTCTCTTTTAGGTGCATAAGACTTACACATATATATTTTAGTATATAGACATTTATATATATATATAATAAGTTCACATATCAAGCATCTAACAGGCAACGTAACCTAACGCTTTACACCCAATCGCAAGTGGCGCAGACGCGCGAGTGCGTACTTACGTTGGCAGAAGCCAAAGTCCCCTTGGAGTGGCGCGAGACGGATATAATTGAAGGCGGAGGTAATTAACTCCCTCGTGGTACACACATCGGCAAGCGCTCACCGCATCGTTTTAATTACCGCTCTCTCGTCGCATTTCATCGGGCAGAAGCGCTTCCACCCCCTCCGCCCCACCCCCGCCCTCCTCCTTCCTCCTTCCTACATTTCCTACATCCACCTTCTCCTTCTCATTCCTCCTACACCTGTCCCTTCGTTCGACAGTTCCACCCTCACCCCTTCTTCTCCTCCTCTTCTTCCACGACCTTCGATAAATTCTATCTTTACCCAACAACACCCCCCTACCACTTACTGTTACCCTACTCTTTCAGTTGCTTCGATATTTCAATATATATATGTCAATTCAATTGTGTGTTTGTTATATTTATTATTATTAAAATGATGATTTTCTTTTCTTATTAATGAATGCCTGTTTTATTTCTCAGGTTTCGTCAATCAACAGGGTATTGAGAAATTTGGCAGCGCAAAAGGAACAAAGGCAACAACAACAACAACAGCAACAGGGTGTTGGTGGTGTTGGCGTTGGCGTTGGTGTCGGAGTTGGTGCTGGTAGTCCTGCCGAGAGTGTTTACGACAAGCTCAGGCTACTGAACGGACAGACCACTGGTTGGCCAAGACCTAATCCTTGGTGAGTTATCGTATGTTTCTTCTTTAAAACAAATCATCTTTCATTTTTTTCAATTGTCAATTATTATTCGTTGCTTATTCATTATTTTAATATGCATAATGTTTGTTGTTAAACATTTTAAAACGAGAAAATTTATTACATCCAATTGTATGTTTAAAGTATATGATATTCTTTGAAGTAGTAAAGAAAGCAAGGAAGGGGTTCAAGAAAATAAAGAAGATTCGATTTTTAAGGTATCCGTCGGGCGCGGGAAGCCCTTTTCCAAGTCTTCAGCCTAGTCTGAGTCCGAGCCATTGCACAGCGCTACCGCCTGATCCCGCCGATATTCTCCACTCCAAAAAGGGTGAGTCTTCTTTCTCCTTCTTTTTTTATTCTTTTCTTTTTTTTTCTTTCTTCTTCCTCTCTTTCGTTTCGTTATCTTACATTTTTTTCTTCTTTTTCCTTTTCAACGTTGTATTTTTAGAAATAATCGCATCTTACCTATCCGATATCATTTCGTTAACACGAGCATTTATTTATACTTCAAACAATTTTATTTTACATCAACAAGAAATGTTCTTATGACATCTTCAAAAAGAATTGTTATTCTAATAAATAAAAACATTCAATTATTATTATTATAATGAATTAGACAATAAAAAAAGAAAAAAATTCATCATTCGATGAGGAATAATTTAAACATCAGATTGTAGATTTTTTTTCCAAGGATTGGGTCGATTTTCGTCCACCAAGTAATTTGTTGCACCACCTACATATTTTCATATACGTACAAACACACATACACATCCCACATATATGTAATACATATGTACGTACATGGTAAATGGGTAAATACGAGAGGCGGGAAAGTAGGCGGGAAAGGGTCGTGCCGCGTATATATGRAAGAGCGTTTTAATTAATTAATCTCCCAGCCGAAACAATACTAATATCAATGTAATTCCGTTTGGTGGTTGTTCCGCGGCGGTTTACCGCATGCGTGTGCAGCGCTTTTCCGGTAATAATTGTAACGTTTAAACACGGAATAAGGGGGTGCGGAAAGAGAACCCAGAGAAAGAGAAAGAGAACGAGAGAGAGAGAGAGAGAGAAAGAGAGACACAAGTAAAGAGTAGGAAAAGGGGATGAGGAGAGGAAGGGGGTTGGTGGGGGAAGGAGAGGTGAGAGGACTACAGGGTGAGTATAGACAAACGTGGTTACGCTCGACCAACCGACCGTCCGACCGACGCGAAACTACAACCCCTTGTACCATCTCACCTACCCAGTCAACCACCCACTCTCACCACTCACCACTCACCACCYCTCTTTCTCTCTCTCTCTTTCTCTTTCTCTCTGTATTTTCTATTCCCCTTTTCGTCGCGCCTACGTTCCCTTTTGCCGTGACATCAAACGCACGATTTCTCTCTCACTATTTTTCCTCACGGTATGTCGTACAACAAAACGTATAAAGAGAGAAAGGATAGTGAGAGAGAATTGTAATTCATCGATCAGGTGAAAATCACGCGTGTGTCTATTATTTTGATATATTATGTTGTTCAGAATTTGTTTCATATATAAACATATTTGTTTTTTTGTGTCTTGAAAATTAATCCTTTTTTTTTTATTAATATTTAAACAATACTATATATAGTATATTATTTTTTTCTCTAAACAAATATATCTGATAATTAATTTAATCGTGACTTTAGATGCATCAATAATACGTCATTAAATTGATTTATTTGTAATTATTTTGGAAAGTAATCTTTATACCGTGTTGAAGAAAAATAAGAATATTTTTGTCTTGTATATTTTGTTGTTTTTTTGATTTCCTTTCTTTTCTCTTTTTTTCGGAGCAAATATATAGGAACACCAACGGAATGGCAAAGACAGGTCCTCTGATCTTCAGCTAGAACATCATTTCGTATTCCACGTTGGTAGGAAGGGGGCACAATCAAATATGGTAACTGTTGCGAACGTTCAACCACACGCGGGCCCCCGGGGCCGGATTATCCGTAGATTTGAGCGCGGGGGTGCGTTTCCTACCGTTTATAGGATAACTCGTGTCAGGAGGGTTGTTTCTCTCTTCTGAACATGGTATACATATATGTATATATACATATATATATTTCTCTCTCTCTCTCTCTCTCTCTCTCTCTCTTTCTCGACTGTTCTCGATAGATGTTATCGAGAGAGAGAGAGAGAGAGAGAGAGAGAGAGAGAGAGAGATAGAGGACCCAACCATGCCTCCGGGTAACAACCATACTCTATTCCAACCCTTCGTACGAAAGCAAAGCGAAAGCAGATTACAACGCAATCATCGCACCACCTCTAGGCTCTTCTTTCGATTTCAAATACACACGTATAAATGTATGTATATATATATATATATATATATATACATATATAGTCTTATACGATCTTCGTATGATCATCCCACTTGCAACCCCTTCTTTATCTCCTGCAAAAGAAAATAACTATATAAATAAATATATCGGTTTGTACGAAGAATATTTCGTAGAGGTTTAGAAATTATATAAATTCGTTTGATAATTTTGATACGTTACATATATTTTACAACGATCAATAGAAATTTTTCCTAATCCGTAATTGTACGATTGCCCTAATAATTTTGTTGCTGATTTGAAGGAGCAAATTGTACGTAGATTCAAAATTTCAATCAACAACGATATTTTTCTTTAGCAAATCAAATTCGCGTATCCGAATTTATATAAATGTGTGTATAAACTATACTTCAGATAATAAATAACTAAAAAAATCTAGTGAGACGTGAAGACTAGAAGATGGTAGTCTTTTGGTAACAAAATCGCAATTCTCGTCAACGTCGTCAACGTCGTCGTCGTTGTTGACGTCATCATCGTCACTGGGGTGTCTGGTGAGACCGATCCACAATGCGTCCCAGGGATGCATTGTGCCGGTTTGCACGAGACGAGACGATGCAACGGCATGTAGAAGAATTCCACGCGAGGGAAAGAGAAAGAGAGAGATAGAAAGAGAGAGAGAGGGTGCTGAGGACAGAATATAAAAAGAAAAAAAAAGAGAGAGAGAGAAAATTCAGCGAACGTGGAAGAAGAAAGAAGAGTGGTGGGTGGGAAAGGGTTGGTTAGGTGGGGGGTTGGAAGTTGGATTGGGAAGTTTTGAGGGGGGGAAGGGGGAAAGTAAAGGAGGAGCAGAAGAGAAGGTTCCGCGCGTTGATCGAAACGAAAAAAAGGGGTTCGGGTCGTGCGACCATTGTTTTTTCACCTTCCAAACCCCGCACGGACGCCACGATGGTGAATGAAGAGAGGAAAAAAAAGAGAAAAAAAAAAGAAAAAAGAGGACACGAGTCCGGAATTCCTTCCTAGGATTTCAATATCGCTGACATGCTCTACCCATGCAACCTCCAGTACTAACTCTTCCTCTTGTTCCTCTTCTTTCTCATTCTTGGTCCACCATTTTCTCATAGTCTTCTCAATCCTTTCCCCGATCTTTCATTTTATCTTAGAGCATGGATCATAAAAATTATGGTTAATAAAATTTATTTAACATTTTATTGAAAGATAAATAATAATTTGAGATTGTTTCAATATATTATCAATAATTTATCAATTAATAT